>JAMKCH010058855.1:0-95568 GCA_023653785.1 Ophioderma brevispina | reverse complement strand
TAAGTACAATCAATGAATTGTGGTAAGAGTATTCTTTTTACAAAAGTACAAGCTACTGCGTTAGGATAATTTACACTCTCAACATTTCAACTTGAATTTCTCTTTTATATTTTTAACCCTCGTTCAACCAAGGGGGGTACCACCCCCCAACGGACGATCCCCTGTCGCACAAAAACGCAAACGAAAATGATCTAAGGCTTTTATGTAATTGTACGTTCATCCTTTGCGGTCATGTTAGGGACAACAAAAATTGAGGTACCACCTTCAGGGAGATCAGGGTGGCCCGTCAAAGTCGGAGGTGCGGGGTGGTTGCCACCTTCCTATACTTTACTGTGTAAAATGGTACTTTATGTTACGTATGATGGTACTGTAAGTAAATACTGAATATATTTGTATTTTTTTCTTATTTTTAAGGGTAATAGCATGTGTATGCTTACTTTGGCACCCATCATTGCCAAATAAATACCAATTTTGCTTGCATGAATGGAAAAATGGTCGAAAAACCCTTGATTTGGGCGATTTGCTTATAAAAATTTGCTTAAAAATAAGCTCTTAGTTATGACGTCACTATGACGTCATATTGTTAAAACTTGATAGGTTTGTTCTTGATTTGAAAACAAGACATATGTAGCTACACACTGATACCAAACAAAATGATGTTTTGTCCCTTAATTACGAAAATAAATCACCCCCTGGTCGTGAATGTAGTAGCAAACTCCTTTGTTCGGACGAGGTTAAATGAGACAAATAATCTGTAATACGGTATATGTTCTAAATCGAGAACAATGGCGCATGTTCTGCTGAGATAATTACGTGCACAACTTTGGAATGAGCTTTTCATTGATACAATCGTCTACTTTTACAAGAAAATTACCATGTTAATTAACACGTCATTCGATTACTTTCTCAATTCAATTGGTTTTGTTTGCAGGAAGCACAGCACCTAGCTATACATCGAAAGAACATGTACGCGTATCGAGAGGCAATAAGGAGTGTTATCATTGACGAGAACAGCATCTATAGCCTTCCAGACTTCGAAGAGCAGCTTCAAAGTGTTGAGAATAAGATTGGGCGCGTTCTTAGTATGCAAGAGGATTTGGTAAGTACAGGGCGTCTCAGAAAATAGTGTTATATTTTGGAAAATGCTTTCAATTTAAACAGTACAAGTTTAAGTCTTAATGAGAAATTATGTTTACCGCGTGCGTTATCACAAATATGTCCGATTAAGTAAAGGTTCTGAATTGGGCTATTTTTCATTGCATCGAATCTGTTTAATTAAGATTGGAACTCTACAACTTTTAATCTATTGTTTGTAGTATATTCTTGAGTTAAAATTTTAGTACATTTATAAACAATTTTGTGTTAAGTGTTATTTTTTCTTATGCAAATCATTGCACCTTCTAATTAATAACGCAATGAATCCCTATACATTTAAAACAGTAGATAAATGCTCAAATTAATGCATCTTGATACTTTTGATGTATGTATCAGAGGTTGCGTAAAAATCTGTATACGCATTTGCATAACCATTAAACAAAATAAAAATAAAAAACCCTGAGTAACTGGACATTTTGGGGATACTCCAAACTTGTGGGTACATCTCACTGGTTATGAGATGGTTCCCCAAAAGACCGATATGAGAGATCTCAAGAGCCACTGACCTCAGACGATTTGTCCAGATTCATTCAAATGTTTTTTTTTATGCCGATTAAAGAAACTCACATGCCCATCAAAATGCCAAAAAAACGAGGCTTGGAAACTTCCAAAAAATGAGGCTTAAACAAGATTCCCAGAATTCATAGTAAAAATGTCCAGATAACATCATAACATCGCAAGTACGCTGTGCGCATGCGTCTCAAATTCAAAATGGCGATATTATCATGAGGCAGACGGCAACGTTACAACCAAAAATTTTTGGCGTCATTTTGTCATAGAGCCATCACTTATTTTTGTTCCGTTGATTTCCGCGTAGTTCGAGGTACATTGTTCACCTTTTAGTATTGATACGCATGCGTACTTGCATTGATGTGGTATCACCATGTATATTTACAATGAATCCTTGGAAGGCCAGTAAGTGGGTAAAAGGGAAAATCAATACCAAGTTCTACCTCCAGGGAACTACCTTCATCAAGAAATATAATGATAATTTCTTCACTAAAGATTATCGTAATGAATATATAGAGCTAAAATAAACAACAACAACATCTTAAATAATTTCGATAACTTATAATACTTTCAAATAACACACCCACACCCACACACACACATCAACATAACTCCTACTCAACCACACCAAACAGATACACAGGGGATGCATGGATGTTAACATTGGAGTATTATCTTTCTGTAGATGCGAAAGCTGGGTTTGCCGACTGAAACTATAGCACCGACGGTTACTTTTGATGACGTTACAGGACTGACACAGTCAGAGCTACAAAGTCGCGATTTCAAAGTCCTGCAGAATTTGAAGCAATACCTACCCTTCTTACTTCAAGACCTCTATCGACTTCAATATCGCCATAGTGGCCCAGCAGACCTGCAACAATAAAGCTAATGGTTCCTAAATTAATAGCCATGAAACGATTTCTGTTATAGGAAATTCATTTTACGGCACGTATTCCTTACAAAGATCGGTATAAGATCTTGACATAAGTAGGTCTATTGTATGACCGTTTCATTTTAGTATTCTAAGATATCAACAGTACTGCAGTATGGCAGGGATTATTTATCTATATACTAGATAACTAATGTATATATTTTAAACTGTAAAGGTATTTTATGATAATCTGAGTTTTACCAGATGATTATATAAAATTGCTTGTTTCCTAATGTATGTTTTTATTTTCGACTTATCTTGACGTTCCTTTTACTGGGTCATATTTCCATGTCAGGGAGTGGTCATTATCAACAACAACATCGACAACAACTTAAACAAAAATCGCTCAATTCCCATTTCATGAGTACTTAATTGGACACGCTCCCCAAGTATTTCAATCTGACGGTTTAATATTAATTGCATAAATTTGGTAAATGTACATTTTAATCTTTAATGTTATGTAACTTTGGCTATCATCCTCAGCGAAAATGATGATTTCGCCAACGCCAACAGAGTCAGGCTACTGGAGTAGAGTCAGGGTTTTTTTTTATCGCTGATTAAGGTCCCCAATATAATCCACAAAACAAACGTTTTAAATATCATCAACTCTGTAAACAATGCATTTATTCCCTCTAAAACGCTATGTAGGAATCGTATTGCAAATGTTGTCAGTTTGTGGCCGTTTCGCTGCCGAGTTTGGCAACGTTTTATCTATAAAGTACAAGATTCCAACATAGAACACATTTTTTAAGACATACTTTTCTTAATTTCACCATAACAACACAATCCGCCCTGCTCAGTTTGTTATTCGGAATTTGTTAACCTTATACTTTTAGAATGTGTACGGACACGTTTATACTATCGTTATAGTTTAGATACAAGTAGCGAACACTTTTAACCATTCCACATCCGTGTTATTGTACGTTTACCCGGGATCAATATGACTATATTATCATTCCATAAAAAAGTAGAAATTGCTATTAGTACAATTTTGAAGAAAGAAATCGTCTAGTTAAGCATTTATTGCTCAGGCATATGAATATTTAAAATTTGTTGAAAAGATATTCAGTGCCATTAAGCCAGATATAAAATTAGTATATCCTTCCTCTAAGCAAACAAACCATGAAGATTAAATACTTCAAATAGAAATTTGGGTTATTTGTAGTAAAAACCACACAGAGATACCTTGGAGACAACGAGGAAGCAAATGAGAAATGTGAAGAAAATTATTAATTTTTTGTTTTCTGCACAGCCCTTTGTTTTTATGCAAAACATTACTCTGGCCATCGACTTTCAACTCATTTTGACAGTAATATTAACACACACCTGACACTCTAAATCAAATTAGTTTAATCTTTTCTTTAAAGAAAGACCTTAATATTCTCAGAAAAGCTTATGTTATCGCGAGAATATGCCCCTTTATGGCACATCTAAATGTTCTTTTGTGTATTTAAACTTCAGTTCCCAACGTCCGTTAGTGCCCAGGATGTGTTCCTGGGACCCAACCGAGAAAACCACTTTTCCATTGGAGGTTTGATCTGAAACTACACAGAACGGGGGTCATGTAAATAACTACAATCCAATAATAAATAAAAATAGACTTCCTATTGCCAATTGAAATTGTTTACTCTTCGAAAGAAGTGGTTCGTATTTTTCATCCTCAGCAACTCCGATATAGGATTTTGAAACAAATAATTTATTATACTACTCGAGAATAACCAATTAAAAACTTACAAACCATATAATCCAATGTTATCACCATTTTGTGTTTTTTCGCAGCAAGTTCAAATTCACCCTTGGTCTTTCCAAAAGACTAAACTACACATTAAGACACGGTCCATGACAAAATGAAAACTTGATTCTATCAGCATATAAAGTGTTATTTAAGTATTATTAATTAAAAATTAAAAAAAAAAAAAAAAAAAAAAAAAAAAAAAAAAATCCCAAGATTTAATTACTTTGATTTTATTCACAAAATACTTGATTTTATTACTCCCGTGGTGCCCCAAGAGGGAGTTTCCTAGACCCCAACCTAATTTTATGCTAATGAAGCCTTGGACAGATAAAATTTGTTTGGTATCAGGATAAGCGTATTCATAGATACAAATAGCAAAAAACTCCCTGAAAATGTTCACTGTGTAACAGAGAAATCGCAATAATCAAATTTTGGGTCCCATGGACCCCCCCCCCCCTTGGGCACTTAAGTGTTAAAAACAACTTAATTCTCAAGCACATTTGTTTTTGTTTTCGCCATAACGCTGTCTCTTCCTCCTATCGTTCTACTTTTGCTCTTTGTATCATGAAACCTCTTTATTTTTTCCTTTTTTCATTCTTAGTTTATCTTTACTTTCACTTTTTTCGACATTCTTTCTTCCAGATTCTGTTTTCAGTCATAGTTGACCTTTTTCTCGCTTTGTTAGAGCTGTGTTTTTCCCCCATTTTCTTTCCCCCTTTGTCCTAAATTAAGGTGGTGACCCCATCCCACTTTACTCCATCAAAATGGAATCATAAGAAAGTTCATGTTCATGTTTTTGGTCATTACCCCAGTAAAATTTTAGGCCCGGAAAATTTTTCAAAGTTAAGACCCAAAAACTTCTATAATGTGTTATACCACATTTAATTAACACACCGTGGGCCAATTTAGCGTCGATTTTTTTTCTTCTTACTATCCGCCACGGCTGTAACCGATCAACTGAACGTTTGTATCAGCCCTTTAAATTATAATTTATTTATAACTTAGACATTCTTTTTTGGGCTGTTTTCAACTTTTCATTGGAACAATTTGTCATTTGCATTTTTTATATACTGCAATAAAGCTGGAAAATGACTATCCATGAAATACACCCAAAAAACGCAAGTACGCACATAAACACGCACACTCGCGTACACACACACGCATACGCGCACTTACAAACACTAACGCAAGAATGGACGCACACCAGAAAACACACACAGACAGATCCAGAATCTTCCGATAGTTTCATGACCTACCAAAGAGATGAACTATTGACCTTATATTAATTGTGACATATAATCGAGAGCCTATGGTTGTATCTAACGAAGAAACCAACAATTCGTATAAGAAATGAGAATATATAAGTATGGATCAGAAGCCATTCATTATTTTGGTGGTGACGTGATTAGACGATTATTGGATTATTTCACTGGATTATTGGATTAGAATGTTTGGGAATGACCAGAGTGATTATTGATATACACTGAGTACTTGAATAGAATTATCCAGTTATCTTCTTACTGCCAGACTGAATGCGCACTGAATGCACAATAGAACTAGTATATACATTAATGATGTCATAAGGCCTTGCACGATTGGTCTAGCATTATTAATTCATGATTAATCCCTAGATTCATTAGATAGTTATTTGCAAGCTGTCAATGACATATAAATCAACAACCGCTATAGGTTTGGCTACATTATTGACTTTGTTTTATTGACAATAATTTCCGCTTAAATTAAGATGCAAGTCTTTGTACCTGGCGGCCTGTCCAACAACTATTCAACTAACTGGATGTTCATACTACTTCTTTTGTGTCACCTTATCTGGCCTTTGTAGTTCATTCGCTGAATTGTTACGTTTCTGTGTTTAGAAACAACACCTCCTTTGAAATCAGTATCTTTTTTGTAGTTTCTTTAAGAAAGGATTCAATGCAATTAGTGTAAACCGGGTATTTGTTCACCTAGGTTCAAAGGTTTTTAGGGATATCAGTTTGCACTAATATTTGTTAAAAGCACCAACTACAATTTGTACAAAATAGTCATTTGTTTATAATATATAAATAACGTATATAACTCTATTTATATTTTATATTGGCACATCGTTTTAGGTAGGAAAATCAACGCTATAAACTATACTATGATTGTACACTAGTATTGCAATTACTTGTCTTGAATGTTTAAGTTTTCGACTAACATGTACTGGGTCTTGGTTCTGTACACTAGACACATAGGGTGTTTTGAACCAATCCCATAATGCAATGCATGTGCCTATACTGCTCACTAAAAAGTGTACAAGAAGTTTAAGGACTACCAAACATTTCACATCATATAAAAATTCCTTAAGTACAAAAAACGCTGTTGTGGGCTAAATGAGTGTTAAAGTCAGGGTTTTTGTGTTCAGCATATATTATCTCCGTTAATCACATGACGTAATTGAGGTGAAATTTCACCAAACTGGTGCATTGTGGGAAGGGCTCAATGCACCCTCTGTATTATCAATGATTTACTATAAATAAAACATTAGACACTTTGCAGGAATAGCTTTACGTGTGGATAATTCAGTTCAATCTCCATCTTCAATTACGTGTTGTGGTAGGTGTCCGTAGGAGAGGATTGATTCCAATAAAGACAGTTTTAAAACAGTATAAAATTACCCTCCAACCCCCACATCATGGGCACTTTTTTTAGAATGGGCGGCAAAAAAGGAGGATGGGTGGAAAACAAAAATTTCTCTTCTTCGCTTTATTCTTGATCAATTTAATCTATTGCACAACCTTCCTCGCTCCTACACTGTTAAAATGTCAGTAAAATAACTTCGGACTGGCATCTGGGACTCACAACCGTCAAAACGGGTTTTTTTACAGTTATTTGCCCGTTCGAGTCCCCTTTTCATTATTCGGTGACAGAAAATACCAGCCATAATGTGATCGTTGGTAGGACGCCATCTTCCAGTATAGTAGCCCGGTAAAAACATCTAATACTTTAAAACTGTGTGGGCACTAATAATGGGACCTGCATACCACGATGAGAAAAATAGATCCGAATGTGTTTCTACATATAGGCCATGGAGGCCAAAGCGACAAAGATGATACAGGTAGTGCATTCGACAGGATACTCGCACGCGACCGTATGGATCACAGTTGCAGGCAAGCCCGAGACACCGAGGGGCGAGGGCTTGCCTGCACTGACCCATCGGTCCCCACGTGCATTATCCTGTCGAATGCACCGAGGCGTGGTCCTTATCCGTCAATACTTTGAGAAAACAATAGATCACTCATTACATTAACATTAATACTTAACGTAATTTTCAAAAATTTTGAGGTATTTTTTTTAAAATAAATTAAAAAACACTTTCCCCCCCCCCTCACTCCATCATGTCCAAAGTTATACTCTATAAATAAGTGTCAAAAAGACCTTGACGCAAATTCATGTGATTATTTTTGTTTTGAAAATGGTCTGGAAGTTCGAAAAGATGAGCCTCTCTAAGACACTTAGAGTGGCTAATCTTTCTCGCACCTCCCTGGCAATTTCAAACAAACCATTAGTGATGAAACGCGTCAATGAAATTGAAAGAAAGATACACTTTTCGCACTGCCCTTTTTTCAAAACCACCCTCAGTACGATTTGCTATAACTGCATATTATTTCTTCTAACAATTCCAACGCCCACTGTATTAGATGTAAAGGACCAATGCAACATAATAATACATACATTACAAACATGACTGGTTCTGCATTGAAAACGATTTGATTTGTGAATTTTGGGTTTATTGAAGTATACTTAATTCTTAATGGGCCTACTATTATATAGCAACATGAGTAGTGTCCATTTCTCTACCTCCGTGCATTGATGTCATAAAATTGACGCAGCGTTTACGCACGCGTCAGGTATGCCATCTTTGTGCTCGAAGTGTAAAAACGCTCTCGCTTTAAGCCAGCGTGTGCGGTTACTGGTGCGGCCCAACAAAAATCTCGCGCTGACGTCCCTCTACGTTATCATCTACACTTTCTGAACGGCTTTCGAACTTGACAAATTATAACAAAAGGAATTTTATATTTAAGAATCATAGTTAAAGTCACACGTATCGTCCTTTGAGAGTCAAAAAAGCTTGTTCTCGTTAATTAAGATGTACTCCTTTCGGAAAGAAACCGTACAAAATCCATTATTTGAAAGGTCTGCGCATGTGAATTCACTAATACTTATACGAGAAACCAATATTTTTTTTCAGCACTATAATCTAAGTCAGCACTGACCCATAGATTAGATACTAAGTTTGTAGAGGGTATATAACGAGTGCAGACATGTTTACTTGATATTGAGCATGTAATTCGCTATCAATTGATTGAGGTATTTCTAGTTGCTACTAGAATTGTGACTTGTGGGTGACCCGCGTGCATTATCTGATGACCCGTGCATTATCTTACATAGCCCATTGGCATTTCGTGAAAAACAATGCACGCTGAAAAAAATATAGATAATCTAAACACGAGAAGTATATGCTCGGATAAGACCAAGTGGACTCACCCGCTGGGAATGACATCCTTCTGCCGAAATAATTTTCCTAAAATTTAGAATCATTCTACGTGTGTCTCGCTTCTAGTATGTGCACATTCTCGGAGAAATTAATTAATGTCATCTCACTTTATGCCCTGAATATAGTGACTACGGGATGTACACCATGATGACATCCAGTGACTCCCAGCAAATATGGGGAGCTATTGATAAATAAATCGCTCGGTATGTAAGACAACACTTCCCTATTCCTTTTTCATCTGAAACTGCGAGACCATTTTTTATATCCAAGCAACTGAAGATTGCAGGTGCTATAGTACCATCACCCCCCTATTTAGAGTAAACTATTTTTCATGACGTGGCACAACAATTTATCGTCCTCTTTTCACGAATAATAAAGTTAGAGGTTCTACTGTGTAGAACGATTTTTTATAATTTTAGACCATTTATTTAGCAAAATTATTGTCTTGTAAGGGGTGCGTCACCTTTGTAACGCTATGATATCTTGCCCGATAGCCTAATCCGGGTTGGTTTGTTTGACAATCATTAGCCCCATTGTTTCGCTTTTATTTACTTTAACGCCATTGGTCACTGACATTTGAAATAAGTTGAGGTGACTTTTTTCATTTTTCTAAATAATTGGCACTCTTTAATATCGGAATAAGACTTCCTCCCCTGTTAACATTATATATTTTTAGTGAAGGAAGTAAGTTCCCCAGTTCGTCTAGCACGGAAAGATGGTCAAAACTACCGTTTTTACTAAATTTGTCCATTACTTGGAGCATTTTTTATTTTGATTTTCTTGCTTGGGATGGCATTTTTACCATCCGATAAACTAAGTCCAACCAAATTGAATAAAACTCTCTTAAGTGGCACGTCTGCACTCCTGCGACAGTTTAAATTGCGAATTGGAATCAGGAACATTCGCTTCATATACAATATGCCTTAAAAAGTTCGCAATTGGTGGTTTTTGAATTGCACCATTAGCAAGAGAAATAAGGGCTCCACAGTATTAAAGGAAATCAAGTTTTTTAAAGTTAATATCAAATTAAGGCACAATCTGACCGATCAATGTAAGGCATTTTCCTCACGACATACCGATCAGTAGGCAATGGTGATTGATACATCTTTTTTTGGCTCGCCAGCAATAGCAGGGCAGGACCGTGGACGTTTTGCAATCCGTTGTGCGTGTGTATGTGCGTGTGTGGTATGTGTCCTAAATGTTTTTTATGGAGCGGCCCATTCTTTGAATATAGCGAGCGCGAAAGCCGAGAGCCGCCAATTCTATCTATTTATTCTGTTTATTCATAGATTTAGACCACTTTTGCTTGAGAGGGTGACATGGAGTCTGAAGCCTTTAGACCCCTCATAGGGCATATCGGTTGGAGGAAACGGCAGAAAATCTAATGGGCAGAATGAGCAGAAAGGCAGAAAAGCATAATGAGCAGAAACGGCAAAATGAGCAGAATGGGCAGAATGAGTAGAAAAGCAGAATGGAAAGGGGAATAAGAAAAGGCAGGAGGCAGAATGAGCCGAATGAGCGAAAAGAAGCGAATGTGTCAGAAAAAAACAGAAAGTGTAGAAGGCATAATGACCTTTCACCGTAGGTATTTGTGTTTCACAAACCAGAAATGGGCAGAATGACAGCATTCGTCACTGTGTTTGTTATTGTATCTTAGCAGACATTTTGTAACACTTATAAAGGGTTTGATCGCTTGAGAGACAGCTTAAGAGGAACCCTGAACAACGATTCTTAAGGTTGCAAATTGTATAGGAAAGGGGCCTAGACAAAGACATTACAACAGGCGGTTTGTGGAAAAGGCAGAAAAGCAGAATTTGATCAGACATGCAAAAATGCAGAGTAACAAACGAGCAGAATGGGCAGATGAGCATAATGGTATATTAAAGGTGCTGTTGGTTCGATTATGGTTATGTAATTCTGTACTTGATATGAGCGCCTGTCACTTGCACATATGCCCTCAAGTACAAAGCTGGGAAACCAAATTGCTGTTTTGAGGTAGAATCACTAATGCATATTGCAAAGGCCATTTGTTACAAAATATGAAATCCTTCAATTTACTCGCAAATGATAGTCTAGGGCATAGGAAGAAGACAGGGATATTTACAATTTACACATAAAAAGTAACACACAGAATAAAGGGGCTTATAATAGGCCAAAAGACATCCGAGTCCACTTGTACGCTAACTTTTTATTTTCGGAAGGCAGAAAAGCAAAATGGGCAGAATGGCGCTTTCGGCTCCTTCTGCCTTTTTATTCTATTAAATGCCTGTTTCTGCGCTTTCTCTGCCCTTCTGCTTTCCCCCCGTGGGTGGGGTACTCGTGGAAAAGGGTAGGTACTATGTGCCGCCGATATGGTTCACATTTTCACGCCTTACTTAACAATGGGTCATTTTCCACCATGCTACTATAAAGATGCGTCACTTTTTGAGTCATGCTACTATCTAAATGGGTCAATTTTTTCATTTTTTGGTCGCATTTTACTTTGAAAATGGGTCGCTAAAATCACAATGAAAATGCTTGATTTTCTGATTGTTGGAAACGTTACTATTAAAATGGGCCCCCCCCCGATTTGCCAAGATTTCTATGAACATGGGTGCGAAATTTCAAAGCCAACAATAAAATGTCGAAATTTCGGAACCAACTATAGAAAGGGTCCATATTTTGTTACAATTTGGTCACTATAAACTGGTCGATTTTTTTTACCCGGTTGACGCACACCCGTACCCATCCGCGGGGCCTATGAAAAATGCAAAAACAAATCGCAAATTGAAAGAATTTTTTATTATGGTTAAAAATGTGGTCTAATCAGCTTAAAATATCAACAATTACACTTGAAAAGCATTTCTAGACACCATTTACTAGACAGTAACAGACATCTTTGAAGTCTCTGAAGGCTCTACCGCTATTTGGTCAATTTTATCCAAGAAAGCCTTCATGGGCTAAAAGATGCCCGTAGTGTCCTATAATGCTGTTCTTTTTTCAAATTTACGTGTGGCATCATTTGAACGTACTTTGGATGGAACTTTTCGACCATATCAAAATGTGATAGGGCACATTTGCGATTTCATGCCTTTTCCATAGCACCTGTGGGATGAGGTTCTGAACTTCAGACCCCAGGCACGAAAGGAATCTACCAGGACAGGGCAGATTTAATTTTGTTTTGCCATTCCTGACATGGTGTGGACCCTTTTATATTTTAAGATTCAATGAAAAAAAAACATGTTGTACCCAAGCGTTACTAACCTACCCCTGTATGGCAACCCTACACAAGGCCCATAACGTATTGCCGCAACGCGTTTCGAGAAGTAGCAACGCGTTGCCAAAATCTCACAACGCGTTGCGGTGTTGGGCCAATTAAAAGATCAATTTCTTTCTGTACGTATTTCAAAAAATAGACCCACAACCGTGCAAGTAATCTACAACCGTTGTCGCAACTCACACGGGTTGCAATCCTTCACAACGCGTTGCGATATTTCGGCAACGCATTGCGAGCCTTATACAACAGCAGTTTGCGAAGGTTCCACAACCATACGGGTCCATAACGTTGCCGCAACGCTTGTGAAAATAGCAACGCGTTGCAAACATTTCGGCAACGCGTTGCGACCTTCAGCAAACGCGTTTGCGTGTCAACCCATCAAAATACCATTTCTAGTGTGACGTAATTTCAAAAAAGTAATCCACAACGCGTATGCGGACAATACGCTTTTATGACCCTTATGAGCTTTCACAACGCTTTGCAAAGCCATCACAACGCGTTGCGAGCTTCACACGCGTTGTACTTCGCAACGCGTTGTGAAGGCACTAAGGGTCATAACCGTAATTGCCGCAAACGCGTTGTGAAGGTTTTTTGCACGCGTTGTGAATGTCCGCAACGCGTTGTGAGATTTAATATTTTTGAATACGGCACAGACTTTCATGCATTTTGAATGCCAATACCTGGCAACCGCGTTGCTGAATGTCGCAACGCGTTGCCGAATGTGACGCAACGCTTGCTGTCTTTCTCACAACGCGTTGCGGCAATACGTTTATGACCCTTATTGCTTGTGGACCTCTCAGCAACGCGTTGTGGAAGCTTGCAACGCGTTTTGTGAGCTCGCAACGCGTTGTGAAGCTTTGCAACGCGTTTTGCAAAGTATAAGCAACGCTTTGTGGGTCTATTTGTTTAAATACGTCACTAAATTCATGACTTGATTAGAGTCGTACAAACCCGCAACGCGTTGCTTAAATGTCGCAACGCGTGCTGAAATGTCGCAACGGCGTTGCTAACTTTCTCGCAACCGTTGCAGCAATACGTTTGGCCTTTATGGCTTGCGATACCCGTGAGACTACCATGTTTTATATATATAAATAATCACAGTCTTGCTCTGCAGCGCAGTTTTGGCGCGTGTCCCAGGGGCGGCCTATTCGTAATCAGTCTTCCCGAGACATTGTCATGTAAATGACTTTGAGAAAGGGCCCGTGATTTGGTGGCAATCAATATTAGTAGCGCAACAGTCCATCGTTCATTGTATTCGCTAGCATATTGGATATTAATATTCATAATGATCACATTGTACAAGTGTCGTAGTTTTGATCGTTTTTAAAATAACTAACTCAATGTTGCCAAGTAACGTATTGGTAATGCGTATCGACGGCGTCAAATAATTATCACATTACGATAGACAACAACTGGATTAACACACTAACCATCATGTTGGAAGCTATTTTACTTTCTTTTCTAATGACCAGGACATTTTTGACAAATCTACCTGTTGTTTGTTTTGAAATCGTTGAATGCAATGCGTAGAACTAGGAATGCTGGTAGTGTATAAGAAAAGATAGTAAAGTAATAACCCGGCTAAACAAATGCTGCACGAAAATTATCTTATGTTATTACTTTAATAATGTACAGCGGTGATGTTAATACATTACACATTACGGTTACCGATGATGTGCGAATGTTTGAGAAGGCAAGGAAAAGATTGCTCCTGGAACGAATAAGATGCTAACAATTTTGCATTTAAATTGGATATTATATTTTATTTCAGATAGGCGCTTTTGTTATATAAGCCATTTTGAATTGGGGCGCGAGTTGTTGAATATGACGATATTTTCCATTTATTGCTTTAGTTACATTAGTATTTCAATTATTTCTATCATCAACCCACAAATACAAGAAACCTACATATCAAAAACGATTATACATTTTACCCCCGAACGGCTTGTGATGAGATAGTCGATTCTAAGTAATGAAAACATAATCGAAAAACCATAATAAGTTTTCATCATTAATATTTCCGGAGAATATTTCCATTTTTTGTTATCTTAGAATGATATTCTATTAAATATTGTTGAAGTGTTATTATTAGAATTTACCATTAAATCTTTAAACACTTTACCTACATCATGTAATTTGTCTTGTAGGCATTTACAAATAGTTTTTTTTCCTTTAATCCTATAGCTTATTTGGGGAGAAGTTTTCAAACAAGTTGATGCATTTTGTAACTATTATGTTATGAAGAATACCAAGGCACGGTCCTCATATTGCTCTTGATGTACTCCACATATATTATTCACATGTTTTTGTTGTTTTCTAATAGTTTTTTGAACCAACCCTACGCTAGTCCTCGTAATCCCATATGTTTCTTAAGCCTATGAATAGCTTTATAGGCTATAGTATCAAAGGCCTTTGAAAGGTACATTTTTGTACCTTTTATATTTCTTTGACTTTATTCCATGCGAATCTATGAACAAGTGTAATCCGAATGTTGCCTTGCCCATGTCTTAATTATACTGAATCCTATTGAAATAACACTTTTAATAAAAAAAATAGTTGTATTTGAAGGCCATGAGTTGGTTGGAATCATAAATGAACGCTTAGAAGAATCTACCTGATGAAACCACTATCATGGTAGCTTTGCTCAGCGCTACACCGAATTAAAACCATCAATTTTGAAGGGGCTCCCCTTTTGTGACAAACCTCCACCGATTGACTCCTGGTTTTTACTGCTGCTTGTAACACGCCCGTCACTTCCAAAAGGAAACTATATACTTGTATTTTACTTTAAGAGAAAGTACCTCCCTCTCTAAATGACTGGTCTCATATGATAAACCCTTTTAATGAACTAAATACTTGGAATCACTATTGTCCATGATAGAAACATTTAATTGTTATTTCGCTGGCCGTCAGACTTGTACTTCAGACAAAAACGAGTGGGTCCAAAATGGAACAAAGGCTAATTTGTTTTTAAAAAGTCCCATTTCATAAAAATATTCAAAATTTAATTTTCGGTTTTTTTGTTTTTTTGTTTATTTTGTAATTTACTCAACCAAAAACTACATAACCGGCCAATCGTTCAACTTGAAAATGAAAATGATTTTTGCTCAGGACCCTTAAGCAGCATTACAACCAGCGGTTTTTTTTTGGTTTTTTTTTCAGAACGACCTAGCGCACGGCGTAACCAGAATCAAGCAACGCAACGACGAATATTGGGCGTCCCAACTGTCACGCATGACTCATACACCTCCCCAGGTCAAGGTCGCCAAGGTGTACCCAGTTGCCAAATTTACTAAAATAGTTTTCAATACGTATTGATACAACATATTTGGATAAGTGTGAAAAACCACATGTTGATAGCTCCAAATCCAAATGTTTTCCATTCTCTCAGGACGAATTTTTGAATGAAATGAAAACAACTCTTAAAGACTTGTACGATTAATACATGATTACTTTTGTTTGATTTATCTGAACGTTTGTAAAAATATACAACAATAGCGCTCGAAAACGGTATCGAAAGAAGTAGATTAGATACTCGTAAAAGCTTTTGAAATTGGCGAATAAGAGATATTTTTACAAATCTTTATTATGTGTCCTTCCTTTAGAAAAAGAACTCAGCAATAATTTATAGAAGTAGAATTCAGTATTCGATATATGGGATATTTACAATCTTAAACAAAGGATCAAAGAAACAAATTCCTTTGGTGATCTTACTTTTCAACAAAATACGATCTCGCAATATACACTACTGATTTTAGTTATTCTAGTTTAGTTTGTAGGTCATTGTTTAGAGTCAATTAAAATGGTAAGGTATTAACTATATATGTGTTGAATATGAAACTTTTTCTTGAAACAATAACTTTATTAATTGTCTCATATGTCCGATATTAGAACGCCCTATGCTCATTTATTTGAACTAAAGCATAGAATGTGTTGTTGATGTTAAAAGTGTTAAATGTTTTATTATGTATTGAGATTTCTGTTTGCAGACAGTTTCTAATTTGGTATAGGAATTTTGACACTGGACTCGTTTGGTACATAGTATATAGGTTTTGATTTCAAATGGCACAGGGTCCAATCTGAGTATGGTGGTATATCCTTTAGCAAAACCTCGCTCATCGTCCGCTCCATGAGCGCTCCACGTTTGACCATACTCGGTGAGTCCCGGTGCGCTAGGGTTTCATTCGACATTCTACTCTTTTATACGGAATAAACATAAACGATATGGCATTTTTATTCCGTTATAAGACAATACAAAAACAAGAATCTAGTGTTAAAACCGGCGAGCTCATCGAAACTTTGATACCAACAATGGAACGGTAATGGAGCGGTCACGGAGCGCTCCATGACCGCTCCATGACCTCTCCATATTTTACGCATCGCTCCTGGAGCGGACGATGAGCGAGGTTTGCTACAGATATACCACCATATGGAGCGACCGTCGCTCGGAGTGCGGTACTTGGTGCGGGGGACCTCTGATAAGTAAAATGGGTTGATTTTGTATAATTTTGGCAAACTTTGGGGTACTCGCGCTGCCTTCGAACCCGGCTGGGTACGCTGTTAATTTGTGTGTTAATTTTGATCCATACTTTCCAGTTGGAATAGTTATTGACATAATGACATGTTTTAAAGTATTCAAAAGTAATTATATACAAATAACAATTTTTAATTGCTTACGTTATAACATCATATGACGACAGTCAGGGTTGATTTTCACAACATAAATATAACTAAAAAGTTTCTGAAAGTAGCGCATCTCAAAGGAAAAGAAAACGATTGAGCAATGATGCAAAATAGAATTGCATAGCACTCTTTTAATTAAATGTAATTTCACCATGCATCGATCCTATTGATTTTAAAATGAAAAAAATATGTGGTATGTTATTTTGTGTTTTTCAATTTTAAAGAAAATACCTAAATAAAATAAGTAGTCTTTACATTTCCTCGTTTTTATCTGTAACAGCATGACCAACTTTCGTTTTTTCTTTGTATTTTTTAATCATTTCCTTTCCAGGTAGTTTCCAATGACTATACAGACAACTAATTAAAGATCCTTTTCTATCGTGTTCAGTTCTCATCGGTCGTTCATTCATTTATCATTCATTAACACGTATTGAACCTATCAACTTAACATTGTTAAATGTGTTTCAATATGCGTTCCGTGATGACCTTATGGCCAAACTGACCACAGATATAGAAGGAAATAAAACTGATTCCAGTGTGCTAAAATCCCCATTTCAACGGTAATAATTTAAATTATTCAGTAATACTAACATCTGTTTTTGTTAAATGTGTCGAAATTTTTGAATAGAACATTATATTTAGCAAGCTGATTAAACTTGTGTAAATTTTAATTGCGTGCATTAAAACAAAACGAAACTAAAAGAACAAAAATACAAATCAATAACAATAACAATAATACTAAAAACACTCCACCCAAAAGAAATATGTTACCATCAAAAGGATGCAATTTTGATTTCGTATTGTTTGGTAGCAGAGTGTACCGGTAATGTTAGCTAACTTGCTCGACATGATTCATGGGAACTCGGGATTTACAAGCAGCCGTTAAGACTGTAACAGGTTGTTTGGGATATTGACTGTTGCCAATGGAGGCTAAAGTACACGTTTTGAAGAATCCTGCATAACGAGCCTTAAATTATTGAACACTGATGCTTAACAAAGATTCTCCTTGTTAGACTGGTTTCCTAAAGGTGCGTTTCGTAATTTCAGCACATCCTGTTTTATTCATGGTTAACTAGATATCCTCGGAAGAAACCTTATTCCAAATTGTAGTTGATTCTTATCTTGCGGTTTTGTGAGTATGAGCAATTGCATGATTTTCCCACGGTCCCTATAGCTACTGTTCTGTAATTACAGAAAATACATATTGCGATTTTTTTACAAATACGAGCGAATTTGCACATAAGATTAGGTATACATGGTTTACTAAGGCTAAGGTTCAGATGATAAAAATTCAACTTTTTGGGGTAATCGGTGGGACGAGGTTGTGGATCACGAAATGCCCCTTTAACTTTAAGAAAAGTGAGCAATTACAATTTCCATTTTGTTGTGATTTAATATTTGTAGTATTCAAATATGATTTGAAGGTCGTTACAATGGAGGCGTCGATGCATGTACAGACAAAAATTTTACTTTAGTATAGGTAAAAATGTACTTAATTTGATTAAACGTTTTACTTAATTATTATGGAGATGCTTACATAATTTGCGTATTTTTATATATCTTGTGTAATTTGATTGTGTGTATTGTATAAAATATCCTCCAAATTGAAAAAAAATCTACATTATATTTTCGTCAGAGTATTAAGTAAATTACAGCCGCAGGAATAGCACAACAACAGCAATATCGACAACAAAGAAGTCACACCGACAACAATAGCCGCAGCAATTGCAAATCGCTTTAAGACACAATGCCAGTTCGCGGGCCCACGGTATTTGTTGTGCAAATAACTTGTTCAGTGACCTTTATCACTATAAAACATTGCGTACCTGTTGTAGATGTGTACTAGCGGAGATTTATACTTAAATGTTTGGGTGTTGTGGCGATTTAATAAGTTGTACATCCATGATGTCAAATGGAACGACAGAGGTTGAAATTGCAAATGGATCTTAAACTTGCCTAATCTAGTGAATAATCGGAGCTAGCTCTTTGAAAGAAATATAGATGTAAGCACCGGGATTGCCGATATCGCCATGTTGAAATACGAAACACCTAGTGAAGGACCTACACCAACGTACATCAGGTAAGTATAGAGGTAGACTAATAGGGTTTACTACGTATTGACCATTCGAAGTTATCAATTGCTTAATCAATGTTTTTATTTAATATAAACAGTGTAAGATACAATTTCACATATCTTTGATTTCAACGCACGGAATAATTAATGATAAGCTTTCGGTATCTCATTAATTGTACGGAAAGCAATGCTACTTTATCAAGGTTTGTTTTGATTTGTTTTGTGTACTTTTACGCGTAGGGGTTCTCTTAGCCTTGGATCCTGCGAGTGGTTGCCCGTCTCTTAAGAACTTGATTTTCAGTAAGACTACCAGCAGAATTGATTTTCAGTAGCACTGAAATTATACCACAGCCACTAGTCCTGTCATTGCTATTACACCACTCGCTAACTATTCACACCTGAATGAACAAATTGCAAAATAGGATAACACCTACGTCATACTTCGTGGCAAAATTTCGTGACAAATCACTGTCATGAATAACGTAACTGGGATTTGGGGCAGCCCTCTGAGTATTTATAGGTTCAAAGAGTAAATAAATATGAAGGTACTGGTCCTTTTGTATCATAACTAGCTTTGAATTTAGAAAAGAGGATCTTAGTTCTCAGTTTGCATCTGGATACTTTCAAACGACATACAGCTTACATCATAAGATACATCACGGGCGACTACCATGTTTCGTTTGTTTTTGCAAGTTGTTTTGACAGGTATGACTCGATAAATTAAGTTATCGCAAATGAGCTACCGAATAAACCAACATTATTTTTGAAATGCAATTTTATATTGTATAAGGCATGTAAACCGACTTGATTTAAACAAAAACGATAACAAGTTCAGCAGTACGTATACAACAATCTATTTTGAGTTTAGACAAAACAGGCAAAACGGTCTGACGTTTAAATCTAAATCATCACAAATGACCCAATATAATATATCATGTATCATAGGTATAATATATGAAAAAGGCTAAACAAATGGGAATTTATTTAAAATAATTTTGTGTCTGCTCCGTGTTGAAGTAACAAATACTGAATAGTGTACGTAAGGCTTATTGTGTTTCTTATTATTGAATCATAAGTTTGAAAATATATGAATATCAGAAATATTTCGAGTAAAGAAATTTAAGATTCAGCCAAGTTCTCAAGCCAATCCTTTAGTAATATATGGTATAGCTATACAAATATTCTTAATGCGAAGAAATACCAATTGATAAATAAGAAAAAAAAAATCATATATCAGTTTTATAGAAAACATTTAGGTATGCATATTAAGTTTACACCACATATTGAAGGTTTAAAGAACAACATATTCACAATAAAGCTAAATATTTCATTTTCAAATTAGGGCCAGGGGTAACACATTTAGGTGAACGCTAGAACGTAATTTTCTTGCACCGCTTGTGTCAACACGAGTAGTTGATTTTAAAGTGACACAGAAGAAACATATCTGTTCTGAATTTAAGTATTGTAATTGGCGTCAGGATTGGGGTTATCATTATCCAATTCATTTGAACAGTAGTTAATTTAATTCTGCGCTGTAAGAACATAATATATATTAATATATATAATATATATTAATATAATTAGTTTGCTACATGCGTGTAAACATTAAGTACAAATACATTTTTGTTTCCTGTAATGTGTATTTGTATCTCCGACCATCCCATCGGTGAGCAAGGGAAAAAATAAGGTTTTGAATATCATAAGTGTTAGCAAAATATTCCGCGAAAACTAAACCATGGGTAACATGATACATCTCTGCCATCTTTAAAAGCATTTCAAAGATAATGAACTGTCAAAAAAATAAAATGTGTGAAAACCAGGGTTGATTTCGTAAGAATGTTTGGTGAAATAATCACGATTTGTGTAATATACGAACTGCAAATCTTTACTAAATCCCCAGAAACGATAAAAACAGGAAACAACTAAACCTTTAATGTCCATTCATGTATTAACACGATATGAACCTACAATATAATTCTCTACTGATATTTTAATTTCCCAGTGCTGGCGGTGAATCTATTTTTCTCTCCAAGCGGCGAAGGAGCACCTATTACTCGGGTTAAAAAGGCACCAGATACGACTGAGACAAGTACATACGACTTATACACCCTCCTGATACATTCAGCAACCAGCCTTTTCGATTCTCATAGGATGCTGTACAATAATTATGTAAGACATGAAAAAATGTGTGTTGAATAATAGTTCATTTATTTATACAAATACATTCGCACCTACCCTATATATAGAGGACAATCAAGACATTTAAACAGGACCTATTTACATTTGTTTGCATTACATTGACATGTGATAATCCAAACGTTCCCATCGTCAATATTTGTATGATGGTCTTTATATTGTCTCATGTTATTTATCATGCAGAAGATGAAATTTTATTTTGATTTTGTGATTCCACAAGTTCCATTTAAACGGTCTTCAGCTCCGTCTCTGATGTGCACCAAAAAATCAGAGGCCTTACATGACAGTAAGTTTTGCGATCAATGATCTTTAAAACTTAAAAAATAAATAAATAAATAAAATTAATAAACTGCAAAATCCATCTGCTGGATTGCAACCAAAAATTTAGATGTAATTCCATTAGACTTTTTCTTCATCGTAAAGCGAGTTCAATTTCATTGTTCTTAACAAACGCTGTTCTATTTCTTTTAAATAGGAAGAGACTCTTTTAACCGCGTCATCGAAACAAACTGTTTGCCTTCAAAAGTGCCTCTACAGCGGTGTTGACATAGATGCAAGGAACGCCAGCAGTGAAACGACTTTCGTCCTGATCTGAAACAACAATATTTGTCTACTCAATACGTTCTTGCAAGACTGTGCTTGATAACGTGGTTACGTTTATTTTTTATGACCTGGTCTTTGCAATGTATAATAAAAACGATTATGCACAATACGATGTTTGATCCAATCAGAAAATGAATTGTAACTCACCAAAAAGTCACTAATCAAATAATAACATTTTATTTTATGTTATACTCAGTAGGTTTAATTATTGTTGTACACTTAATCTTTTCAATAAATATTTTCCACGATGTCGATCGTTCATTGACATCCCTATTATAACGTCCCTTAATGACATTTTGTGCCACTTTTCAAAAATCACGGAGCGACCCCTCTGCCTTGTATATAGGGGGAAATTTCACCTAGATCTAACAAGAAAATAACGCTACCTCCCATTTTGGCGGTGGATGTCAAGGTTGGTCGTCATATTCCGAAAAGGGACGTTAGGCTAGCTATGAATAAATGCTTGTTTTATTTTTGTAAATAAAGATGATCAGATGAAATTCACCAACTTGGACCCCAAACGAACAATATTTTTCGAACCTGAACCAAGGTGAGTGCAAGCGAAATATGAGGGATCTGTATGTCCTTCAGAAATGAATCTGTATCTACCTTTGTGCTAGGGGACTCCCCGTCTTCCAGACGGATCACACACCAACCACTTCAACTCCAACTCCAACAACAGTTCCAGTGGAAGATATTTTTGGGTATACAGTCATCTTATCGATTGAATCAAATGCTCTGTTTAGATATGAAACACAACATCTCCTTAGCCTACGTAAGTTCATCAGTTATTATAATTCAATATCTTTTTATTGATGCTAGTTTGTTTGTTTGAGATGAATAACTTTCAGATATGAAAAAGCAACAAATTGTATACCGTAAAGCATAAAGTCTCATTGTAGTCAGTAAAGTTGTTAGAGAAAACAATAGAGCATACTAGAGTTTGAGTGAATCTAGAGTTATTTTGGAGAGTTAACACTTACGTGAACAAGGGGTTTTCAATCCCGTTTAGTGCCAAGGGAGGGGGGGGGGT
Source organism: Ophioderma brevispina (assembly GCA_023653785.1). Classification (NCBI taxonomy): domain Eukaryota; kingdom Metazoa; phylum Echinodermata; class Ophiuroidea; order Amphilepidida; family Ophiodermatidae; genus Ophioderma; species Ophioderma brevispina. The sequence goes on along the minus strand of JAMKCH010058855.1, from coordinate 72,855 downwards.
TGCATGGACGCCACACTTTGGGGAAACCCCTTTCCGACACAATTTTTCGCATGGAATTTATAACAACTGTAAAGGGTCACAAGGGACAACACTAAAATCAGCAATAATTTATATTTGGGTGCAAAGTAGGGGCAACATGTTTTCAAAATGCGCGAAAATTGGGCAAAAGAAGGAAAATTCCAATTCAGCCTTCACACTACATAAAAATTTTGGGAAAAACTTATTTTATGGTGATATCTACTCTAGAAAGAACCACATTACATAATATTTAACACAAAACGTACAGTTTTAGACAATCTGTATTTTGTCGGTGTTGCAAATACATTTCCCCATAGAGTCGTACAGTCACGGTTTAGCAACGTTCCTCAAATGAAAATAATTGTTTCAGCACATAAAGGGTTTAATATTTTTTTTGTTAGTTATTGGTATTTATATGTAGTACAAATAGATCATAAAACAAATGGAATGGTTCTCGATTTAAAAAAACTATTCAGATGACTTCCGTTAGTGCCCGCGGGGGACCATGGGACCCCACTAAATTAAAACTCATTAACGGCTGGTAGATTTAATTTTTTGGTATGAAAAGAAAGGCGTATTACAGTCAGGACAATTACAAAAAAAATCGGCGAACAAATCCCACATGTAAAGTGGCCAGCGCGCGAAAACAAATTTTGGGGTAGACATAGGAACCCCGGTCATTAAGTGTTAAACAATGCATCACCTGAACATATATGGAATGTGGTCCATGTCCACTCAAAGATGGCCTGCTACTAATTCGAAACACACTCCCTTTCATAGGTAGAAATAAAAATATACAATTAAAGATATAGAGCACTCCAGTTGTAGTAAACGTCATGTATTAATGCGATATGTTCCTTTACAGAGAGAGGAACGGTGCCAACTAAAACTCACTGTCAAACCCAAACCTAACATTTCCGGTCTTCCAGATATTACAGAACTACCCATAGTGAAAAGATTTCAAATGGCTTGTGAGTAAAATTATTACTTTTTAATAAATCCAAAGACTTTGTTAATGGACAAATAAATTAATCTCTATAATAATTTTATTAAAAAAAAATGTTTGTTATCTGTTGCGATCTGTTAACTGCACTTGAAGAAGTTTTGTCTTATATTTAATGCCTTAACGACAATATACGTGATTCCGCAAAAAATATGAAATAATTTAGTAATACCTTAAAAGTCCAGTAAGTTAAAGAGAGCAAATCTATGCAAACATTTAAAGATGCATGAGCATGATGAACTATATCCAACCAACATTAATTTTGAAATATAGAAAACGTCAAATTGTACCGTTATTTGGACACTTATAAATACTTGTAAAACACATGTAGAGTACGTGAACAACTACACGCTCCATAAATATGAACAAAAAATCAGGATTGTAAGTTTTAATTTTTCAATAATTTATTGATATTTTTTCTAATCCGTAGGAAGAAGACCTCTGGAAGATACACCGAACAAAACCTTACGGTTATAAACAAAGCATTGGCACCTTTGTGATAGCTGACGAACGCCTAAATCATTTTCAGAGGGTAAGGGTCAACCTAGCGCAATGTTTTGGAGAGTTCTCAACAGGGAAGAACATCTGGTGAAGTTACATTTTCAATATTAGAACAAACACCACAACCTTCAAAACGTGTGCTAACTTTGACAAACGTTTTGGTCTAATATAAAACTGTTTAAATTGTGGACAGATTTACAAGCATATTGGTTTTGGTTTGAGCAAATGTTTGCACACAATGTGTCATACGTTGCCCAATAAATGTGTTAGGATCGCGAGTTTTCAAATGATGTTCCAACAATTAGTGCAAATAATCAACCGTAAGTGCGAAAAGGTATTAATTAGTGTCACATTTATAGGGATCCCCAAAGAAAAACACAATATCCCGAGGAATTATGAATAACTTTTTATTTATATAATAATGTTATTATAAAATTAAATTTAGTTTCCGTTTTATAAGATTGCGTTTGTTGGATATTTACCAATAGACGAATCAACTCGGACACAGTGGTATTTCTTGAACCAGAGGAAAATGAAGTACCTCCAGATAATCGTGACTATTACATCCTTCAAGAAATAAACCTGTACTTACCACTGATCCTCCAGGACCTTCCACGCCTTCAAGCAAGCCATGCGGAGTAAAACTGTTTGTCTATTATATGAAACATATAGTCTGATATATAAATCATATTGGTTTATAAACGTTTCATACTGGTTTCATAAAGAATCCAACTTCATGTAGCAGTTTCTGTGAAGTTGCTTCATGTCTTTTTTTGTTTCCAAAGATCGGTATATGGTCTTAACCAGAGTAGGCCTATTTATTCGGCCATCACTACAATTTATCTTAGTATTAGATAAATGCTATAAGTTATAAACATAAGTAAATCACGTTGATTTAGCCTATGTATTTCAACATGACAAAGAGTGCTTTCTTGTAACAGTAAATTTCTTCCAGAGTTATCAAATATGGCCATATCTTTATGTAATCAATAGTTTTTATAGAACGCCACCTACGGATATCTTTGTAATTTAAAAAAATAATGTGTTAAATTAACAACTGAAAGCTCCAAAAGAACTCGAACCACTAACCTCGGGTTTGTGAGACTTGGTATCTAGCCACTATGCCATGCTAGCGGAGCTGTCAATAAGTCGTCAATACTTAATGTAAAATCATTTAACATACTGAATAAACAATAACAATATTAGTATCTGACAATAGGTGGCGCAACACTTCAGTGAAATTTCTCAGAAAGAGTAGCATATCAAATGATTCTAAAGAATACTCCGAGTCATGCTTTCATGTTTAAAACAATTATGGTCGGTTCATACTTCATTGGCAGACGTCGGTCGACGCTCGCCCTTTGAACATGTTTTGCGAGCTAGATGCATTAATATACACGTTGCGTAAAAACATGTTCGAAAGACTAGCGTCGGCCGACGTCTTCCAATGAAGTATGAACTCACCATAATTGTTCTAAACATAAACGCATGGCTTGGAGTATTCTTTAGAGACATTTGATAGGCTACTTAAGGGATATTCTTTATGAGAAATTTCGAAGTAATGATCTTAATTGAGCAACTCTAATGAGAGTGCAAACATTAAATAACAGCAAGTGTTGTAATGCTGTGTGAAATCAGCTCGCGTGAGATTGTACATTCTTTACTAAATTCGAAAAGTGATTAAAATTCAATAAACATTGAAAAAAAGTTATTTGTATGAACAAAACACTGAAACTGAAATCTATTATGGCTCTTGAACAAAATAGTTTTTCTGACATATAATAGCTTATGGTAATATTTATCAAAATGAGGAGCCTTAATTCAATCACCTTTAAAAAGTAACCTTTTTCTAATTCTATTTGACTTCGTCTAACAAATTTACAATAATTGAAAAGGTAGTAAATGGGTAACATTAAATCGTCAACTTTGGCTTCACCATCCATCAACCGTGAGATTTTGGTTTGGTTAAAAACATTGGACGTTTCTAGTCGCATCTGCGAAATAATTTAGCGATATTATTTTCCATCATGATATAAATAAAACTTTATATAATCCTATGTATCTATTGGTCATTATACGATTGTAATACTCACAATAGCCACCCACATTTGAATAGTCCAGTGGATTCAAGTAAATGTTGCAATTAAGATAAGCTAGCGAGGATGGGCCAAATAAGATAAAAAATGATATATTGTAATTGGATGATGCACTTTTAAATGCCCCAATTGTATCATGTAATAATACCAAAATACCCAGTAAAATTACGTTTTCAATCAATTTGTTTTCACACGCGCAATTACCATACACACACGTGCAATGCAATCTATAAACGAGTTGTTGTTTTCATATAAAACTGTATTCTAATTGAACCAAATTGTGCTTTATAAGAGAGTATTTAACCCTCGTCTACTGGGGGGAGCTCAAGTTTTTCTCCCGGTGCAAAAATTGCTCTTATCAGTAAAAGTTGTCATATTATTGAGCTAGACGTAAACATAGCCTGGTCAGACGCGGGTTGATGATGGTTTCGTGGTATATCATTACTATACAAGTACAGTAAAACACTGCGGTGTTTATTCATTATCATTCATTAATTATCTTTTTATAAGTTAACTAGAGGTATTTATACTGTGTTGACAAGTATTTTCATACAAATTCTCTCATGTATATTTTTTCCTCATTTGAACGTTTATATAATTACCGACGGGAGGCAGGCTATACAACAACGATATTACTTTTTACAATTAAAGTCTTGTATTCAGACATGTTTTTGTGTGGCGGTATTCCAATTATTTAATTGTTATTAACCACAGTGGTTATTTTAGCATGTAGATTATGAAATGATTTATTGGCAGAAATAACATTAGGATCATTTGAAATCAAATAATCAAGTAACGATTTAAATTTTACCGTAATTTCTTCAATGTAAATGTTCAAGTAAACGAGGTAAACTGTGGGCCAAGGAAGCGGACTATGAGGTTTGGGTTTCGTCTCTCAGATTATATTTTTTCATGTATAATTTGTGTGCTTTCTCTCACAGAATTTGATGTGTATAAAGAATAAAATGTAACTCAATCGAGAATGCATAATTGTATTTGATTTTTTTTACTAAGAGTCTTTGTGATGGTATTGTCTCTATCGGTTATCGTTTTGTTCACTCACTTTCACGCGTTTTCTTTGATGATTCGATGGATATTTATGAAAAATGGGCGGGGATGATCAATGGGAGGGGCACAGGGAGTGATATGACCTTGATTTCAAATGTCATAGTGGGGTTGTTTGAGACCATGTGTAAAACATTTCAAACTCTTTTTGCGCAGAAAAGGTTCGGTATTCAGCAACATTGGCCAGAATGTTTATTTAGGAGTAGGTCATGTAAATGTGATTAGAAAAAAAGTCCAAGATCACCCAGAAGTCATTTAGAGGCATACAGTAGGAAGTTCCACTGATTTGCCTAGAATTATGCTTCTGAACATGGATTCGCATTCATCAATGTCGCTAGAATGATCCTGGATGAGTATATCATATCCCTTATGTCCCTAGAGGAAAAATACTACCAACCTGACGATCACCGCAAAAAAAGAGGTACCGTTATTTGTCGTATTAGGGGCAATTTCCCCCTAAACGCAAGGCAGGGTCCGCTCCGTGATTTTTTGAAAGGTGGCACAAAATGGCATTTAGGGACATAAGGGATATAGCCTGTTCCGGAATTTCATGTCGAAGTTCATATGGGGTCATTTGTTGCTAGTTGCTAGATAGTCTATGAGCCAGATTCTGTACGGGCCTTAAAATTCGAGTTTGTTGCATCCACCTGGTGATTAATTTCCAATATACCACCTTAAAGGTGGTGTCCCCCTGACTAGAATTAGGTATGTTTCCGCCCCGAAAAGTTACACATTAGCGCGTACTGCCTATTTCAAAATGGCAGCCATTGTTTTATGAAAAACTGACATTGTAATTTCATTATAGATAGGAACTTTATCCCGGACTAAACAAAATAATGTTTTACCTTCCTGAAGTGGGCTTAACATTTAAGCGTCCAAGATGGCCGTCGGAAGGAGGCTTGTTTTGTTAAATGTACTAAAATTGGCAAATTGATGGGGTAAAATGTTAGTGATATTTTGAGAGCACAAAAAGAGAATAAATGACATTTGTAATTGCGACCTGATCTTAACTATGTTGGCGGAGTTGGATACCCGCTAAAGTAAGAAGAAAATCACCCCTGCACATCTTTTTCGACATATAAGAACATAAGGAAAACTATTGATAACAATTTCCCGACAATATCTCTCGTACTTCGGACCACTTGCAGAACACGAATTGAACGTTGGGAAGGAAGATGATCTCGGCAGTTGAGAGGAAGGGAGCCGGTGGGATGTGTTCGAAAGAAAGTTAGGTCCCATATTTAAAATTTTCCTTCTACAGATGGACAACTTTGTTCATTTCTTCATAAGGGATTTTTTTTTTTTACTGGGGAACATCTATGACGTCAGTTAGTAGTCTTAATACAGTCCACACCCATTTATTATGATTTTATTGTATCAGGCTCGATTGAGCTGTTGTCTTTCTATGAACTATTATAGAGTCAGTTTAAACTATGTTATCTGACCCAAGTAGTAACCAGTTATAGTGACAGCACTCTCTTGGATAAGTCAATACCCCGCTTTAATATTTTTTACATCTTGGAAATGATTTAGGGTCATTATTAGAAAGTGTAGTTTAATAACGTCGAAAAGATGGCAAGGGCTGTTTTTCTTCTGCTTCCTGATTTACCTACTTTAGAGCAAATATAATCACCGCCATCTTGAAAACGAGCCTGTGCATAACATATAAATTTCATATCTTGCTTTTTGGAGCTCCCAAAATATCACCCAGGTTCTTATTTCAACAATTTGCCCTTTTAAGTTCATTTAACAAAATATGCCTCCTTGCGGCGGCCATCTTGGACGCTGAAAAAAACTACTTTAAGCACTTTCAGGAATTTAAAAACTTGATTTCGTGTAGTCGTGGATAAAAAAAGTTTATCCTAAACGAAATTAAAATGGCGGTTTTACATAAAACAATGGCGGCCATTTTGAAATGGGCAGAGCACGCTAACGTGCAGCTTTTCGGGGTGGAAACATACCCAATCCTAGTCAAGGGGACATCCCCTTCAAGGTAATATAATTATGGGAAAATTAATCACCAAATTTCATACATTCTTTTTGGAGCTCCCAAAATATCACCCAGGTTCTTATTTCAACAATTTGCCCTTTAAAGAGACACTGGCACATTGAAAAATAGTGCGCCCTCTAGATTTTTCAAAATCGATATTTTGATTGGTTGTAAGGATTATTATACAAAAGCCCTCACCCCGAAATGATTAAGACAAATCAGCTTCCTTATGGGTAAACAGAACGATTTTATAATTAACGTCGCCGGCGACATTAAATTCAGCAGACGACGAAAATGGCGTTTAACACAAGAACACGAACGCCGTATGCATGTTTCCCACGCTATTGCACACTGTTTGATCGGTCTATAACCTTTGTGGTTTAATATCAGTGTCAAAATATTCATGTAATATACACACTTGTTGATTAAAGTTATGACAACTTAAAAGTTGGCATACAAATTACCTGGGTCTTATTCCTCATACATCAAGTCCCTATATGGGTTGGGTGTATGTTTATTTTATGTGTAACAATATTATCTGGTTTCTTCCAATGGCCTAGACTATCATTTGATAGCAAATTGAAGAAATTTCATATTTTGTGAAAATGTGCCAGTGCCGCTTTAAGTTCATTAAACAAAATAGTCCTCCTTGCTGCGGCCATCTTGGACGCCCTAGATATTTAAGCCCTTTCAGGAAGTTAAAAACTGATTTTCGTTAGTCCGGGATAAAAAAATTTACTACAACACATAAATTAAATGGCGATTTTACATAAACAATGGCGGCCATTTTGAAATGGACAGGACACGCTAACGTGCGCTAACGTGCAGCTTTCTGGTGGAAACATACCCAGCCTAGACAGGGGGACATCCCCTTCAAAGTACTATATGGAAAATTAATCACCAATGGGTGCAACGAACCGAAATCTGATGATGGCAGCGTATGGACTAAAATATAGTTTGTGGACTATGCAAGTGTTGTTTGGGAATTTGCGGTCAAAGATAATATAATATAGGCTACCTACCTGAATCATTTTGAAAGACACTCAAAAATGCTTCTTCTTGCACGAGAGCATTTATTCAATAAGGGGTCTCCGAGAATCCTTGACGAATGGTATTCAAATGCCATATACTTATACACAGATGTATGATCATCTGCTATGTAGCTCCAACTCATTCCGTTGGAACTCAAGTCGTTGGCTGTTTAACGATAAGTGAAGCGGAACATTCTACCGCTTATAATGATATTTAGATTGGGGTCACCAAATGTTTACACAATGTTTGGCCTAAGGAAATGCAGATGTCACTTGAGGTCATTGTTCAAAAAATAAGTTTGCCCTATAAACTTGCGCAGCATTTTCAATATTACAAGGATGGTTCTTCTGTGGATAAATGCTATATTTTCAAATTGTTACTTATTGTTTTTTGGCGTTCGGCAATTACACCAAACTGTAACCTGCTGTCTGGAATCTTAAGTTTACACTCACGATATGCACGATTAGTGCTGCAGTCGCATCACCACTATCCTAAAAGTTTGTTGCGTGTAGGTGGTACATTTGCTACATACTTCATTTGCAGAGGTGTGTGAACAATGTTTTAGCAAAAACCCAACGAGAGGTACATTGTGCTACCACGAAAAAAAGGTCAAATATGTCAAAGGTGAAGACACATATGATGTTAACGGGTGTCATGGTAGTGACCTTTTTCTCATTTGTCCAATTTGTATCGTTTTGTAACTTTTTAGATATCCATCAAAACTGAATTAACATTTTAATGTTGCAATACGATAAATAAGTTTGTTCTGGTTTAAAATGGTTTAATCTTTGAAATTTTGTATCTTATCGCGTTGCTTCTTTGACCTTGTGTATCTAATTCTGTGTGAAATGATCATGAATTCGTTTCCCTATAGATGACACAAACGTCACATATTCGACACGCAGCGAGCATTTGTGTGTATCAAGAGATAGTTTGGAGGTTGTGAAGAACCATAAACGCCTACGTGAACGCCTATACTTACACCTGTCTATTAATTCACTTTCTTGAAAAGAGTTGTTTTTCAATAACAGCGTAAGGATAGCGTTCGCGTTGACGTTTATGGCTCTTTACACCCACCTCCCTACTCTTTTTGGTAACCCTTGACAAATTCACATTCTGCAATGATGACAAACGAATGCCGCCTAGCGACTGTACCTCTGGGACTCAAAGCATATATCTAAATACAATACGACCACCTGGACATGGCATTCAGTTTGTACGTACGTTTTAATCCAGTTTTCGCTTCAATGCAATTTTTAAGAATGTCATTCATTTGTACCTTTTAAACAAAATACTAACTCTCCTGAGTTCGAGCATAGAAAGGACGTTTCCAGCATCGTTGAATTATTATCGGAGATCTCCAATATTAATTATTCTACTACAAATTTCCTTCTTGGTGGTGCGACACAGACAATTTCGAGCTCTACCATTTACAGATATAGTTTACTAGCTAATTACAAATGCAACTGTGCAAAAACCTCAAACTATTTGGAAAATTGGCGGCGATCTTAAAAAATGTGCTATTATTGCTTTAATAAAGTGGCCTGTGCATGACTATTTTCTAACTTTGTACCTTCTTGAACAAAATGTAGCACATGCCCACAATAACGTAAACCTTTGGCGGCATGGTCTACTCTAATCCGCAAAAAATGTCTATTATCCATGAACATGCCAGGCGGAAGAAGATCTGTTCAAAACCAGGTCCCGCTAGTTTCGTAGTTGCAACCTGAGGGATCTTCGCGTCCCTGCAGTCTCCTGGGCAGCAAAGACAATAACGACAGGCAATGGTAGTTGGTACTACCACTCAAATGCATCATATTTACCGTCTGTTACCTATTAAAACTTTCATATCACAATATAATAGCTAATAAAATTGAGGTCTGCATCATAACATGTAGAAATAATTTCAAGCAGTTTGTCGATTGGACCCCATAAGCCCCTAAACAAGATTCACCGATCATTATTTCAAATATTACCGTACAACTAGTTAGGTTCAAAACCTCAATTTTGGGACCATTCTCTGACTAGTAAGGTTTGATGATTGATTTTGCTCCTATGGATCTATTAGAAAAAAAAATCCCTCGCAAAAACCCGGCATTTTTCGCTAGAGTCCAAAAATGGCCGCCAGAGCACCTATAATCATATACACAGACACGTTTTCGTGTAAGTCGATTGCAAGGATTTAGATTTGGTCATTAATTTGACATTACGGAGTCATTTTCAAATAAAAATCAAAGATGGCCGCCGGCGCCATCTTGAAAAATGTAGTTTTGGACCAGAGCATATAAAATCGTTTACAATAACACTTTTTCGGATAAGTCGACCACGACGATTACGAATCTGACATTGCTTCGACATTAACAACATCATTCTTACCCCAAAATCCACCAGCGCCATCTTAAAAAAGTAAAATTTGAGCCCGAGCACCTAAATTTGTGTACAAAGACACTTTTTCAGGTAAGTCGACCCCAAGAATTCTGAATCTGACATTACTTAGTCGTTATTACATAATTTTAGCCCAGAAATCTAAGATGCCTCCATGTGGTAAAGCATTTTTTTTACATTTTTCAACCTTAAATACAGAGTGTATTCGCAGTAAAAACATTTCATTTTTTTTCAATGAAATTCACTTGTGTGCTTGATTTTGTAATAAATCAATTTGTGCCAAATTTGTAATAATCCTTTGCATACTAGCGAAGCTGATTTTATTCACCATTCATAAAATGTGTCCGGAATTCTAATTGAAAACATGCTGGCAAAATATTTCCAGCTACAACAATAGCAACAGAAACAACAGCACACTTCAAAAGAGTTTACTCAATTTTGATTAAAATGGGGACCACCTTTTATATAGTATTTGAGCATCTGAGTATATTATCAACCAATCAAACTGGACATGCAATATTGTAATTGGTTAAGAGCACCTTATAAAGCTATATCAATAACCGATCAAATCGGCAAATAGTGCCGGGTGTATTTGTTGGATACTCTATTACCCAAAGCTGAGTACATTTCAGACAAAACTATTAAAACTATTTCAGGTCAACAACACTAACAACACAGGTATCAACAAGACAAAAACTAGACCAGAAGTAAAGCAAAAACAATGCATTACCTGAACGAAGTAAGGGAATTGGCATAGTGTATTTAATCACAATCAGTGGTAACGAACTTTGTTGTGTGTTATGCAAATGACGCGTGATAAAATCTGACATGTGATTCGGGGTAGAAAGCCTTATTGTATAGCTTACCTGTTCATGTTGTTTTTCTTGTGGAAATTTATATTTATTATTTAGTGTTTATGACGAATCGCTATGGTCAGTATCGCTAGTGAGTTGTCAAATGGGACGATGGAAGATAAGTGAGGGAACTGCTACACCTGATGATGAGCCATAGTAACTCTCTGGATTTGGAGAAGTGTTGAGCGCCTGGATTGCCGATAGATATCGCCATGTCGAAACACCAAGCACCCAGTGTGCGATCTACACCGGCGTGCAGAAGGTCAGTTTAAGGTAGAATAGAATACCAAATACTAATTCGTTCGCTTTGAGTTACATGAATTATATAGGCATGAAGTGTTAATTGCCCGATCGTTGTTCTGATTTGAATAGTTCGCATTTACACGTAAGCGAATGTTTGGCTTACGATTTTCGAGCAATGCCATCATTGTAATTTTAGACATACCCTGTCGATAACTTATTATTTAGCATGTTGAGGGAACTCTGTGTAGAATATCATGCATGAATGAATGAAGTGGTCAACTTATTTGACTTCACCCAGGTAGGGGAGTTGTTGACACTTCTCGGGACCCTTCTACGAGTTCATTTAGGCCTGTTACGAGCTATAATTGCAAGGGCGTACCCTGACACCCTAACGCACAATTGAGAGCACAGATTGGGGAGCAGATTGGCTATTACGTCTTACAGAGGCAGTGGGCTAAGTAGTATTTATTTGTTTTGGCAAAGCCTCTTTGGGATCGGCACTAAATATAAGAATTAAAGTTTCCACCCAGACTGTCGTTAGGAGCTGTTTTAAAAGACGAACTGAAGTTATGTTAGCCTGTCCATAAGAGCTGGCTGTCTTAGACGTACGTTGTAGCATGGGAATACTTAGTGCCTTGCATTGCATCGCGCGTGTTGTGTTTACACCTGTACACACACCTGTGTGAACCCTATTTGCATAAGAATACGCTCATGTTCCGGGTGGCATTGCGTGACAACGAGTCACGAAGCAGGAATCCAGGAATAGCCCTCTTACTAATTTTACCAAATTTGTTATGAAGGGAAAGGGGTTTGATTGGTATAAAATATTGGGGTTTAAAGCTACGTTCATTACTATGAACTCGAAATCAAGAGAACGAACATCTAAAATGATGACTTATATCTGCAAAGTCTTGTACTCTAAAACAACTTCTACGAAAGGCGATATTTTACGTACCTGTACAATGTTTCAACTGGCTCAAAAAGTGGCTTTGACAGGTATGAAATAACACTAATAAAACATAATCATCAGCAATCTAATAAGAATTGTCTTCTTAATACACTTTTACACTAAAGGAAGCCTGGACCAAATGTATGGTTTTGAATTAAATAATATATATATATTTATAACTTAACAAAAATGGAAGCATGGACAGTGACCAAAGCTCTAAATCTTTGTATCGTCGTTAGATCATAATTTTTGTATCATCATTAGATGATATGATGTTTGTTCTTGTGAAGATGTGGATTTCAAAAGAATATATTGTTTCTTCTTTTCGGTGGCTATGTGAAAGTAAATAATATCGAACGGTTAAATAGAGGAATATGGGTACTTCTTAATTGATATTCAGTCATGAATATGGACAGATATGAATTCCAAAAGTTCATTGAGTGTGGAATTTTAGATTAACTAAATCTTATTTTCCACATTTCGAGTACTAATAAAATATTTATCGTTGTTTTACTGATCACGTTCTGTATAAATGTGAAACCGTCACAAGAGTGAATTTCTATTCCTTCAAGGAGTTCAATCAAGGAAAACACGTTTTGTAGTGGAAACACACTCCCAAAAGGAGTAAAAGTGGAATTTTCGATAATAGTATTCCACTCTTTTCGGATCGAACAATTAATTTTCAAGTTCATTTTAGAGTGTAAATTTACCACTCAAAAGAGTGATGTTCTCCATTTCTCTCTTTCACCTTTTTACACTCTTTGCACTCGTAATACATTTAGAGAGTAAAGAAAGTATAAACTATTTTCTTTTAAACCTATTTTCAGATACACTCATTCTATACTTTGAACCAGCTATAAACAAATAAAATCTTACACGACCGCATTATGTTTACACCTGTATACCACCTGAGTGAGCACACTATTTGTATAGTAAGCAACTACGTCATTCGTGGTAATTTTGCGTGACAAATCACTACAATGAGTCACCAACGTTTGGGGTAGTCCTCTTTCTAAATTTGTCGTTTAATAGATGGAAGGTTCCAAGAGAATCATTATATAAATGATGTTCCACGTTGTGTACATCATTATCAACTTCGAATCGAAGCAAAGATTACCTAACTAGTAGTGCTAGACAGTTTGTACCTATAGAGTATTTATTACTTCAGAACACCATTAAGTATATACCAGACGATTTAATGCGTACCTTCACCATGTTTCTACGGTCTCTGAAAGTTGCTTTGGCAGGTATGATCTAAATAATGAAATATTATGTTATTTCATTGAGCCTTCGCTCGGCCAACACTCCAAAGGTTGTGAGTTCGAGATCCGCTGCAACACTTTTTTTCCTGGAGTAAAGAGCTTTACCTCAATTACTCTTCTCTACCCAGGTGTACAATGTGTACTGGCATTATTCAATGCTGTGAAGGTAACGGATTCAGTGTGGAGGAGGTGTAGCGATCCCCCACAGCAATGTTGGAGTCTGTCCTAATCGCTACGAAAGGGAGATTGGTACTCCGTTCCTGTTTATATGGGTCCACTACTTCTTTTTATGTCCATTGGTGAATGGGGATGAACTAACAAGCGAACCAACATTACACTGGTTTACACGAGACACATGTTTCAAAAGTTCGTTTTAATTTAAAAAAAAATCAAATCTACAACATGAATACTCAGTCTGGCCCAGCGGTGTTAGTATCATCATTATCAAATGCCCAATGTTATTTTCGTAATATCATTATCATCACACCGTTCCACATAATTTTTATCCGAGCCGTTACTTTGAAAAAGAGGGTTCAAGTTAATTTCACCATTATTGTGTGATTATTTAATTAATTTATTTCTCTAGTTGTTGTCATTGATGATAGCTCAGACTTATTCTATTCCATATATAATCTACTAATTCAAAGAGAGACTGACACATTTGAAAAGAGTACGCCCTGAAATTCAGGGTGGGTTTTAAAAAACTGTTCAAGCTTTTTAAAGTTTTTTAAAACCCATATATTTGCACGGATACATTTCTTGTACATGTGTTTACTTGCACCTGATATAATTAAATCCAAATCAACCCCTTTACGTGTACTAAAACTTAATAATTTAATAAAACTACAACGGAGTGGCTTTATTCAGAAAATCTAGGTTCACAATATCAAACAACACAAAATACACTTTATGTATAATACAGCCTTCTTGTTTTAATAGGTATCTTTTTTTTCTTGCTAGGTTTTAGTCATTCATTTGAAAGCAAATTGAGGAATTTTATTTTGTTGTAAATGGGCCTGCGCCTGATCAAGAACCTCGTTTAATATCAATTACCTGCCTGCTTTAATGCGCATCACCGAATGATACCCTCATGTGTAAAATACAACATTTGTTTAAAAAAAAAAGTTAGAAATTAATATTTTCATGAGGGACGCCACACAAAATGTAAATTGTGGCAATGAAGTCATGTAGTATTTTTATATCGTGCTACTAGTAGTTTTCTTAAACCAGGTGACTAAAAAGGCACTACACGATCACAACATCCCCCTCCAATTAAAGTCGATTTTGAGAAACACTAGCCGGCCAACGATTAACATACCCCTTAAATTGCCACTTTTTGCCCCTTTTCAAAAATCACGGAGCGGACCCCCGCCTTGTGTTTACGGGGAAAGTGCTCCTAGATCTAACAACACAAATAACGCTACCTCCTTTGTGGCGATCGTAAGACTGGTAGTCATTTTCCTCTGGGGGCGTAAGGGATATACATGACTTAATTAGTAATTTATTCATGTTTTTCTATGAACTGTAAACTGTAGTTGTAGGTGTTACTCACATGAAAGTATCAAATTTAATTTTCGTCATCGTTCTCTTTAGCATCCATCGTCAATTGGTAAAAGAAAGCAGTTGACTTATTAGCTCACAAAAATGCCCCGTCTTGATTCTTGATGTTTTTGACCCTCAATTTGGAGCACAAAAATTGCACCTAAATGCACACCAAAAAGTTTCTAAAAAGGAGTTAATAAAACAAAATAAAAACAAACAAAAAACAAATAGCACTCTAGATTTGACCAGGTAATTAACAGGTAAGGAAATATGCACATCGAATTTCGTTAGCATAACCGCAGGCTTGCACTTTGCCCAAAACAATTATTTACTAACAAATTTTGTTATCAATATTACAGAAATATTGGCACCTTAAATAAACATACAGGTACTTATTTCATCTAGGTTTGAGCTTGTGTCAATGTTTATTAATATTTCGTGAAAATCTTGCGGGATTTTCAACGCAAACGAGGAACTCACCGACCAGAATCAATTCTAGGGCTATTTTGATGCCTAATTGTGGCATCTGAAAAAGAATGTGGTATTTAATTCTCAGATACATCTGCGACTGCGATCTGTGAACATTAAAATTTACTTGTAGCTGAATTAGTTATATCTTTTGAAAGCCAGTTATTGAAGAACAAATAATATATCTTTTATAAGACTGGTCGTTTGAATTTGTGGATATTTTTTCTAGCATGCATTTTAAATTTGGAAGTGTATATTTTGCAGGTAATAAACAACTTCAATTGAATTCCAATGAAAAATAACTGTTTGGGTAATTGTGCGGGGGAACATTTACTTTGACATCTTTTAGGATTCTGGAAAAACATGCAAATCATAACCTTCACTAGATATTAAAACAGTCTAGATAATTCTAGCCGTTTATATCTGTTTGAGATTCATATAAAGTTTATTTGGGTATTATTTCTATCTCTCTCTCTCTTTTCATTTGCTAGTGTTGGTGCTGAGTTTATTCTCCTCGAACAGTGATGGGGCACCCATACCACGGATTACGACCGAGACAAGTATTTACGACCAATACACCCTCCTGATTCAGGCTTCAAACAGTCTTTCCATTGGCGAAGGGACGTTGTACAACGATTATGTAAGTGCATACAAGATAAACGTGTGAAGAATAGTAGACCGATTCGCGAAAGTAAATTGAACCATTCTCTTCGAGAATAAGTGAGTGGTTGTTGGGATGGTCTAATTAGGCTTGTTTGGACACATTTAGATACATTTCCATGTTGATTCTGAACATGTTCACGGAAATACATTTAATTGAAACTTGAAATATTTTAAACCCTAAACGACCATAAACTGTAAAAACATACTGAAAAAATTTATAACAAACACTACCAAAAATACCATAACAATTACAGTATACTCTAGAAATCAATCAAAACAGTTTTTGCGTTGCAGTTTTTACTATAAATTGCCGATACCTGCAGAAGACTAATTTCAAAATATATCACCATCCTACACAATGATTTGACAATAAGTTTGATTAAATGTAGTCTATTTAAAAAAAAATTGTTGTCATTATCAATTTAACGTTGAGTTTAATCATTTTGTAATCATGCAGAAGGTTGACCGATTCCATCCTGACATTGAGATACCAGAACTCCCCATAAAAAAAAGACGGGTCTTCCCTTCGTCCGCGCTGCCACCGAAAACTAAGGGCCAAACGGACGGTCGTGTTGTAGCTGAATAAAATTGTTCGCGAAAAACCCACAAAATTTTAAATATGAGATTATGCTGATTGGGCCTGAATGGGATTATTTTTAAATGCTCAACTTTAATCTGTTGGTTCTCAAATCATAAAAGGACTGATCTAATTATTTCTCCCTTTTTTACTTTCCTCTAATAGGAAGAGGCCCCGTCTGAGTGTCCCCTGAGATCTATTTGCAATACCAACTGCTTTTGGGGGGTGTACAAAACGAAGAACTTTCTAGCAGTGAAAGCGAACCTTTCGAATGGACTTGAAAATTGTATTGAAAGTACTGGTCGTTCTTGCTAGGATGGAGAAATTTGGTAGTTTTTAGTATTTAGCGATCTGTTTTGATTTGCGATTAACACTTCCCCTAACAAGTAACTACTAAAAGTCGTATTTAATGTAGTTCGGCACAGTTTATTGAAACATTTATGCGAAATCTATAAGTAATTTTTTTCCTTTTTATGTAGAGGATATCGATTGAACATCCACTAACTCCCGAGAACCAACGGACCTGTACACTTTGAATATGAGGCCAAATGAAGCTAAGAGAATATAAGGGACTTATATGTACTTCAAGAAATGTTATCGTTTGTATCTCCCAATTGTGCTATATGCCCTCCTCCGCCTTCAAGAAGTCACATGCCAACCACTTCAACTCCAACCCCAACTCCAACTCCAATTCCAACTCCAACCAACTCCCACCATAGCTCCAGCTGAAGAGATCGTTGGAATAGATAATCTTCTGATTGATGAAAAAAATGCTCTTAATAAACATGAAACAGACGTCCTCGTGGCATATGTAAGTTAGTCATGTGTAAAGTAACCTTTTATCTGTCGGTTTTGTGTGTTTGTTAAATTTTAATGATTTCTGGTATGAGAAATCAATAGATTTGTCGAGAAGAAATTGAAGTGTCTCATATATAGTTAGTGAAACTATCACAAACAAATTTACTAAATAAAATAGATATAGGCAAATTATTTGCAATTAAAACATCCATATTAATTAGCCTTGTTCTTGTTTATTATAGACAAAAGATCGGATGTGCTAAAATCATTGCGAGCCCAAGCGTAACATATCTGGTCTTCCACCGTATTGAGAGCACAAGGCAAAAAGATTGCAGATGACAGTAAGTACCAGCAATTTATGTAAAAAACAATATTTGTGTATAAAGTCAGATGACTTTTCAATAAAAGATGAGTATGCCAGTATTCGTTTAACAAACTTTGACTAAACCATTGCACTTTTTCAAGACTATATAAGATATAATATCTTTCATAAACTAATAAACAACAAAGCATCTCTCAATGTGATAGATAACCCCAATTTTCCTCATTGTTATCTTTGTTTTACAATTTCTGTTCCCACGGCGGGAAGCTCCTGAAGACTCATCGCACAAACCTTTACGCCTATAAACAGGCATTGACCTTCCGTGATTGAGTGGACGAGCTTCAATCAACAAGCCCAAGAAATTCTCGAAGAATTTGAAGACTAGACTTAAGACCTTGAGAGGGATGACAGAGAGGAGCCACCTGTACGTATGAATGTCAACCATTGGGCAATGTTGGGAACAAAATCCTTAAGAGGCATCTTGTGATCCACAGGCTCAGAAATGTCCTCGAATACCCTCAGCACGTTAGGATATTCATATTTTTTAAATGATGGTGTGATTAGGTGATGTATTATGGCCTAACCCTATCTGCAAATTTACGTTACTGGCACGAAATTTAGGAAGTTCGTAAGAGAGCTCTGGCTTCACGATGACTATTTTAATACTACATTGAGTTGATAATGCCAAAACAATCTTCGGTAATTTGAATGTGTTTTAGTGTTACTAAATTACACTCCTTTCATATACCTTCATGTACCTTAGCCCTTAAAGCGTTTTTCGTATATTCGTATTTCACCCTATGCCCAATTTGGCCAATTGAAATATGATTCCCTCTAGTGTAGTTCCACACTTTGCAGATGGGTTGCTGAATATTACACTACACAACCCACCAAAGAGGCTATCTCTTGAACCAGAGGAAAATGAAGTGTTTCGGAACAAATCGCGATATTGACATTCTTCAGGGAAATAAACTCTACCTTCCATGATCCCTCCAGGGACCTTTCCTCGTTTGCGACCACCATGAGGAGTAAAACTGCTGTCTATTTTATGAACCATAATATGATATCATATGGTTTATAAAAAAAACCCATACTGGACTCATTAAGAATAACCAAATTCGTGTAGCAATTTCTGTGAAATTGTTTCTGGTTTTTTTATCCAAAGTCGGTATAAGGTCCTACCAGGTAGGCCTATTATGGGCCGTTCAAAATATTGTTTAAGTCTCTATTATATACGGTTATAGGTATAAAACATGATACGAAAAATCACTTTGATTTAGTTGTATTTCAATATGGGCATTGTGTTAGAAAGGTATCTTGTTTATAACATGCCACCACCTTAGTATTACACTTGACAATTTTGAGATATTGATCTTTAAAGTTTGGTAAACAAACAGACTAAAACAAAAAAGAAAGAGCAGAGAGAAATTTACCTGCAGGGACCAATTTTAGACAGTAAATAATTTCATAGGAATCTAGTGTATTTTCCTAAATTAGATAAATTACAATTAACCCTGTTCCGAACTATTTTATCGAGAGAACATTTGGGTTTCTATGTTTTCCATAACATGTGAACTTTAAATAATTTTTTTCTGTTGATGGACAAAAGTAAGCCGAAACCAAAGTGTATGCATTTTAATAGTATTGTATTGTAAATCTTTACAATAACACATCACCAACATTGCAAAATTTGTTCCAACCTTGTAATATTATAAGAATATTTAGGCTAAAGAAAAATTGTTTTAATGAATTCCCACAGGTCCTAAATGTCACAGTTTTATTCGGGTAAAAAACAGTATTCGTATTTATACTTACTACCTATTTACATGAAATTTTATATTTGTATTCTAGTGCGACTAAAGTCAGAGCCCAGGTATTCCAAAATGAGGAGATACATTTTAAAAAATATTATTTTGTAAGTGGGAGTTTTAGGGCAAATGTACAAATTATAAAACTTTATAAAATGTAAAGTAAGATTATTCTGAGATGTGTGTGACTATGAAACTTAAAAAAATTGTGGCGTACAAGCTAAAAGACGACTAAACCATTTTCAAGCAATTTCAATGTCTGATTTAGGGTATCTTATTTATTTTGTATTCTAGTTCGACTCTAGTTCAGGGCCAACAGAATGTTCCAAAGCTACTAGTAGATCACTTTTAAAAATTTGAGTATATTTATGTTGTGTCATGTCATTGTTGTAAATGCAAGTGTACCAAAAGCATATAAAATTGGTTAATATGTAAATTAAGGTAATGTGAGATGTATGTGCTAATTACGTTTTAAATGTTGGGCCATTTAGTGGACACCTGTCACTAGTGACCATGATGATTAGCCGCCTTAACGGAATACAGTGAATTGCGATGCTGCACTTTATTACGTTAAGGCTTCTGAATCATCAGGGTTCACTAGTGACATCGGGTCACTAAATGGCCACACCCCGTTTAAATCGTAAATATTTAGGATAAGCTTAAAAAAGCATATCCATATGGTATTGCGATTAATAAGAATGTTATTTAATTACAATAATCTGAAGCCAGAAGTCGTACTATATGACAATTTCTATTCAGTACTTTGAGTATAATTTATAGAAAAATATGACTATGGTTTGTTTGACTTAAAACATTAACACTTAACCTCGTCTTCAAGCTTTTTTTGTAAACCGGTTTACCAAGGGGGGGGGGGGGTGGTTCCCACACCCCTCGAGAAAGTTTTTATAAGGTCAACCCGATGAGTATGATTTTGATACAGGATAAGCTATGGTCCTCCTCTTTCCTTGATACCAAAAGAAGTACCAACATACTTAGTCTGGCGTCACAATGACGTCATCAAGTCCGCGAGTCGGCAAAAATTGGATTTCCATAGAAATAGGCGAAAATCCAATTTGCTCTAATAAAACGGTAGGAATATCGGATTTTCATGCGGTTTTCGCTCTAAATGATGGCAATTGCTATTTTAAATAAACAAAGAGTTAGAGCCACTACTGTGCAAATATTTTTCAAAAAATCGGACCATTAAAAATACTCTTGGTGGCAAACAACCCCCCTACCCTTGACTTTGACGGCATACCCTAACCCCGGTGACGGTGCTACTTCAATTTTTTTCGCTAAAAGACGGAAAGGATGGGAGAACGATTACCTTGAAGGTTTTTTACGATTTTTTTTAGCAGTTTTAGTGCACCGGAGCGAAGTTACGGTAGGGGGGGTGGTAACCTACCACCTCCCCTTGGTCAAGCGAGGGTTTAAGGTGGACAAAGGGGTTTTCACCCGTTGGTGGCAAGGGGGGGGGGGGTGCATGGACCCCACACTAAGGAAAAACTTTCCCGAAGGAATTTTGCACGAAATGTATACCAAAATGGGAAGGGTCATAAGACAAACCCCAATCAGCAATACAATATGAAGCATTGTTATTTTAGGGCTGAAATTAGGGGGGCAAACATTGTTTTCCACACATTCGAAAATTGCGACAAGACGACGGAATTTTCAAATGAGCCTTGCGCTACATCAAACTTTTGAAAACTTATGTTATATTGATATCTATTTAGAAGACCCAAATTACAGATATTTAACACAACTGCCGTTTAGGGAATCAGGTATTTTTTACGGGGGTGAAAATACACATCATTTCTCCATAGAGTTTGAAAGTAAACGGTTTATGCAACGTCCATGACGAAAATCGTTTGGTTTTAAGACATAAAGGGTTAATTATTTTTAAATGTTACTATTAATTGTATACTTACATGTAGTGTGAACATATATCAGCAAAAAAAAAACTAGCTTGGTTCTTGATAATGTAAATATTCTCGAGATGATTCCGTTAGTGCCAAGGGGGGGGGGGTCCATTAACGGCTTGCCGATTTCATTTTTTTTTGTATGAAAGAAAGCGCATTTAAAAGTAAAACAATTACAAAAATTTCGGCGCAAAAATCCCATGCAGTAAAGCGGCCAGCGCGAAAACAAAATTTTGGGAAGTCCATAGGAAACCCACCCCATGGTCACTTAATTGTTAAAATGATGCAAGGAATTCTCAAAGGTTACATTTCATAATCATGAAAGAGATAAGGCCTTAGTAGGATAATACTATAAAGCCTACATGTTATCAAATATTGCACGTAACTGAACGTAGAAGTAAGGACAATAGATCACCTGTATATAGGCATAGTTTTGTGAAGAGACACATGTTTTTTTAACGACAAGCAATAAATGTGGCTGGCCAAGATTAAAACACGAGTCGTCGTTTTTTGGCCATAGGTGGTAGGAAAACCGCTGGAAAACACGATGTGGAAAATTGACAGTCCAGACGCAGTGAGAGGAACTGTCTTGTCAGATAGATCTGAATTAAATTTTATATTTACACGAAATGCAATTCGTGTAGTTTGGAAACCTTTTTTTTTCTGGTGTATCTGCAAATTGATGTGGCTAAATTTGCGGGGGGGGATCCAATCTGCTGATGGCAAACAAACCTATATGTTAATGTTTGCACACTAGGCTATGGAAAAAAATAGAAAACAATTTTCTTTACCGTTTACTACCAAATTGAAATGCTTTCTAACCGCCGAGGTCTATAGCCGATTTTATTTGTCTGCCATAACTTCGAATATATTTTGCCAAACAAAGACTGGTAAGAAAACCCTAAGGTACAGAGACCAGCGACCTGCTTGGGATTGGTTCTCCGAGTTTATTACCAGGTTGATATTAGAATAATAGCCAAATACAACTCTTTGTCTGTACAATTTAGCTTTTCTTACTATGTCTGTTTTTGGGGGGCGTTGGATCATGACACGATTAGGATTGGTTATCAAGAGTTTATAAATGTTATATCTGCACTGAACCAATCAGAGAGACTGTAAGAAAGGGCTTAGATCTACGGCAGTGTCGGTCCTTTCATAGGTAATGAGAGAACGATATGAGATTGATACGTTGCTCTCTCATAGTCACTATTTTACATCTAGACCCAGGTCCGTGATCACCTGGTTCGCAGCACTTCATATTTCTTCCCGTGATTTAATTTGACCTAAAACCTACATTCAGCTTTCAGTTTTTTCATTTATAAAAAAAAATCAATCAGACGTGACAAGCATGTTCTCATGCATATTTCACATTTCATTTAACCGCACCCCAGCCAAAGAATAGCCATATACATATTCAAATGCATCAACAGGGCTGACATGAATTGTTTTCATTTTTCATACGAGTTATATTTGAATTGTTTCAATTGACAGTTTGACATCAAGGGTCTTGATTATTTCCCTTTGTGTCATTATTTTAGGAGAAAACATGTCGACTGTTGTTACCAAAATATTCATTTGTGACGTGATGTTATCCATAATTTGGTGTATATTTTGGTTTTATATATGGTTTAAAATTTTTTGATAATATATAACGGAGGCGCAAACAAGGGCGTTGAGATTTGTCAATCTTTTAAGCTATGAAAATCTGAGGCGCAAGTAAGAAATAACCCATTTTAAAATCTTGAGATCTGAGATAAGGAAGTAAAACAAAAAGATCACAGTATAATGCATAGTTGTGGAGAGAGACCTGTTTGTAACGGACAAGCAATAAATGATGGAATATTAAACAAGAGTCGTCATTTTTAGGCCAGGTGGTAGGAAACCGCTAGAAAACCAGATAGTGGAAAGTTGACAGTCCAGACGCAAGGGACGAGGACGCGTCTTCGTGAGATAGATCCTGAAAATCAAATGTATATTACACGAAAGCACAAATTAATGTAGTATGGAATTACCGATTTGAAGGAGATAAAAGGGGAATGACTTTCTTATAGACATATATATCAAATAAGAATTGTGCTAGTCATTCTTAAAAATCCCTTTTTTCTGGTTCGTAGCTGCAATTGATTTGGCTAAATTTGCTACCACTCTGTTGATGTGAAGCGAACAAAACTGTATGTTAATGGTTTGTACCATAGAATGGAACAAAACAACAAAAAAGAAAAAAAATAGAAAAAACATATTGGTCTTTACCGTTAAAAATCCAAATGGAAATTGCTGGATTCTAACCGCATTAAGCAATTTGCTGCTATTTATTTGTGGGCACACTAGTTATATAATAATATGGTGTTATGTTAACTATTATCGATGTTTTTAAATGATAGTGCAATAATTTATGCCATTTGCCATGCATGCACTTAATAAGAGCTTGCCCTGGGCTACAATGGGCTTAATGTTATATTTCCTTATTGACTGATTGTTTGATATTTAAAAAGTGTATGATGAACCAACATGCCCAACAGACCACCATGGTAAGGAAGGCCAAAGATTTTGTCGAGACAGAGAGGTGTATTGGGGGTGGTTTCTCAGAGTTTATACAATGTTCTATTCTTATAACGAGCCAATCCA
The DNA here is from genome assembly GCA_023653785.1 of Ophioderma brevispina. NCBI lineage: Eukaryota > Metazoa > Echinodermata > Ophiuroidea > Amphilepidida > Ophiodermatidae > Ophioderma > Ophioderma brevispina. The sequence continues at coordinate 48,735 of JAMKCH010058855.1, read as the reverse complement.
ATAACCTTTTGTCCCAGCACTTTAGGCTTTCTTACCCATGTCTGTTTGGATGGGTCATTACACGATTAGGATTGGTACTTAGAGTTTATACCCGTTTTATATCATGAACATGAGCAATCAGAGATACTGTAAGAAAGGTATTAGTCCTCAAGGGTTAAGGTTCCGTGTCGTCCTTTCATATGTAATGAGAGAACGATGAGGAGATTGAACGATACATCTTTGAAATAATCCAGTTTATCAGATAATGGAACCAAAACAGAAATAAATAAAGATGCATCCCTTTGTTCTTTCCCTTTCAATCGCAATGCAATTCCAAATGGTTGAATAAATTGTTGTTTTCATTTAGAGTTATATTCTAATTCGTTAATGGCATTTTATGAGAACGGCTTTTCGATGTCTTTCCATTTGTTTCATTATTTTATTTAGGAGAGTAACATGTGTGATTTGTACCAAAATATTCTTTTGTGAACGTGGTATACCCCTGACTTTGTGTCCTTTTTTTTTAAAACTTTTGTATAATATATAAAGGGCGGCGGCTGCAACAATGGCGTTTTAGATTTTTCAAAATTTTAAGTGTTTATGAAAAATCTGAGCGCAAAGAAGTAATAGATCCATCTTAAATATTGTGAATGAGCTTTAGAGTCATGAAAATGCCACACAAAGGAAATCCAAATGTGAAATAAGAAACTATGCTTTTCTTCTCGCATTAGGAGCTAAGATGTTATTTCGGGATTAAATCAAACCACCAATGAAGATTATGTTTTGTAAAAATAGAAAAAAGTGTTTGTTCCGATTCAATTAAGGCTTATTAGGGTCTGTTAAAATACATTTCCAGTAATCTAATCCTGCACGTAATTGCGTGGACAACCTTTATAAATCATTTTACACACATTGCCCTTAGTTGATGTTTGGTCGTTCCCTGAAATGTGCTTTTGCGTAAACTCTGGGTTTAGGTAGTTTAAAAGTTAAGATAAACCCATTTTCTCTCAATGCAAAATGTGTCATGTTTATTTCATGTTCGTGTGTTTGTAAGCATTGAGTCCTCTAGCGGTATTGTATGAAGTTTAATGTGCACCCCTACTTTTAATTACGGAGACTTACAGTCCCAGCCTCCGGATCGGGAAATGACATCACGACAGAAAGGCACATGTTGTAGAGCATTTACCTAACAGACATTTAACACATAATAACAAATCAAAGAAGAAAGCTGTACAGGGATGCTAAAGACTGTTGTATTGGTCCAAGCTAGGGAGCTGGGGTTTGTATTAAGGAAACAAGGAACACAATTAAAGGTGCATTTCGTGATCCAGAACTCTGTTTATTTGTGGTTCACTAGTATCCTTGAGAAAAGCTTATTCACAAAATTGAGTTGATCCCGATCTTGCGGTTTTGTGTATGACCATTGGCGTTTCCCACGGTCCAGAGGACACTGTGCTGTAATTTCTTCGTTACGTCACAGACAGAAAATACCCAATTGCAAACTTTCTTACAGATACCGACCGGAATTGCAGTAAGATTTTAGGTACATGTGAATTACTAAGGCGTAATGGTTGAGATGACAGAAATTTAAACGTCAGAGAAAGTTAAGTGTTATCGGTTAGCAAAGCTTCACCTCTAGAGCGAAGTCCTTGGTTCTACTCTCAGTGGTTACCACTTGCTTGCTTTATTTTGGATTTAAACCCTTCTCCCTTTTCATTTGACATGGGCAAATGAACCATGAAAGCTTGCCCGTGTTCCCATTCGGTGTGTCGTATGAGTGTTTGACTTGTTGCAATATGGCGCTGCAATAAGCTACCTCCAAGTTGCATTGTTATCTCTAGTAATATTAAAAACGAGACATGAGGAGATTTTCAGGAAGAAGAAGGCCCCCAATTTTCTCGAAACCCCGGTTTTTTACATATTGGAAATGCTTGAAAACAAGTGTATTAGATCACAACCTGAAGTGAATAAACGAGTACGCGTCTTTATGTGATAAGATTATGATTTAGTGGTTTCTGTCGTGCACACAGAAAGTCAACATTGGCCCCCTTACCTAAATAACTACCATTCAACTAAAAATCGAAAGCCATTCATTAGAATGGTAAACAAAACCGCTAATCGGAATAATTGCATATTTTGAATGCCTATCAATACAGTGGGAGTACAGCATGATAGCCCTCAACCACTTATAGGCCTACGCGGACCATTCGCCAACCCCTCGCTTACCCCTCCTCTAGGCCGAATATGCAAATGAGGTAAGCCCTCGAGAGCTACTGAACCGAATGCTAGGGGAAGGGGAGGGCTATGAGGGCAAGTGCCTGTTAGCATTCGTATACATAAAGGCGGTGATTACCCCTTCAACCGCGATAGGCGGTTGCCTTTGCGGGCCACCCATTTACAACCCTTCGTTACCCCCTCAGAGCCGAAATATGCAAATGAGGGTCTAATAGCACTCGAGGGCGAATGGAATCGATATGCTAGGAATGGGGCGCGCACTATAACACGTTCCGACTGGCAGTAGACCGGCAATACACAAAGTGTCTCTGACGTCCGCCCCGGCAATTAACACAGCAAAGTAGTGCCTTACATTGCCAGTGGGACGTTTCCTGAGCGGAGGAAATACTGCGAAAAAAACTGTCTATGGCAGCTAGGGGCGAACAATGGTACTTCGAAAAGCTATAAAGCATGTTGAAACAATGACATTAAAATTGTAATGGAAAGTCAATGCAGGAGGACTTACCGTTTCAATACTTCATCCACAGGTAGTAGTATAGACTTTCAGCATTAATTTGTCCCATGTCTTTTGAATCCCCTCAATGCATGTTGAAAAAAGCGGTCACATTCTTCGAAACGGTGTGCACTGAAAACCGTGTGGACTTCAGCATGAAATGGTTCGATGATCAACCATGTGCTTTTTTATTTGTTTGGGAGATGACGTCGAGAAGATAGAAACGAGTATCACCTGGCCGACCGGCCCGTAAGCTTATGTATACCACACAACGCATCACCCACTGTGTGCGGGTTGGTAATGAGATTACAATCATGTGACTTAATGATCGTGACATTTCCGATCGGATGTAGTCCGAACTTTTCCGAAGGACGCTGTCAAAGTACATGGTGTGAATAATGAATAATTGAAAAAAACGCCTGTGCCATTTGAAAACAATGTCCAGAGCAAATCTAAAACGTCATTCTCGAGCTGCTTGAAATTGTGATGCGCCTAGGTTTGGGCCATTTTTTTTTATCTCACCAATATTTCACACCCCCCAGTTTATGAACAGTTCGAAACATGCTCTGCCTACTGTTATTCCATCAATATGACAATTTTAAGCTAGCCTTCGCACTATGTCTGAACGTGTGGTGTGCGTTAACGCCAGCTCTTTAACAGAGGAAGTTGCACAAAGGATTTTACTTCTGTTGCCACGGTTTTGAACGGTCGCGAAAATTGGTAGTACTTCATTGTCAATACCGTGTGACGTGGATTCAGCTACGGCTGGTTTGATTCACATTGCAGTGAGTGTCGAGACAGTCTGGGTTACGTGGTCGTATGTGTCAACATGCAGTTTATCTGTTGAGGCTGCGAATCATTGGGTTGGTGGACACAGATACAAAATTCTTTCTAATTTTATCCAGGCGGAATTGATATAATTTCTGCGTAAGCAAGTTTATACGGTTAGTTTTAAAAATTTCGTTCATTCAAACGCTTAAATCAGTCCTGTCCGTCTATTACATCGTGCAGCATTGCTACAGTCCGTATCACTATCAAATCATTCACATGCTGTCGGTTGTAGAGAGATGAATCCAAAAGAGGGCATTGCCAACAAGGGTATTGTGGACTGCCAACTAACAGCACAGAATCCCGGGCAGTAATTCAATCGGATCACCATCCGGCGAAATTGTACAATTCTTTGCCGTTGGTATGTATTGTTGATAATAATTTAATCCAATTAATAATTACAGATGATTAATATCTGGCAACAATAATAAAGCACGAGTATATTTATGTTGTGTTATTTCATGTTGTAAATTGCAAGATGTACAAACATTATAAACTTGTTACCTGTCAGTAGGTATTGTGCGCTGTTATGTGCTACTACCGTTTAAATGTGTTGGCATTTAGTGACCCCATGTCACTATGAACCACCCCTGAATGAATTCAGCCCGCCTTAACGAATAATGCATTGCGAGATGCTGTCCAACTTATTCCGTTAAGCTTCTGATTCATCAGGGTCCCTAGTGACATCGTCACTCTAAATGGCCACACCCCGTTTAAATCGTAAATATTTACGTATAAGCTTAAAAAGCATATCCCTATTGTTTTGCGATAATATAATGTTAATTTAATACAATATCTGAAGCAGAAGTGGTACTATATGACAATTTCAATCTCAGTCACTTGAGTCATAAGTGTAGAAAATATGACTATGGTTTGTTTGACTTAAAACATTAACACTTAGTGACAAGGGTTTTTCACTCCCGTTGGTGGCCACGGGGGGGGGGGGGTGCATGGGACCCCACACTAAGGAACCCCCTTTCCCAACGAATTTTTTTGCACGAATGTATACCACATGTGACAGGGTCATAAGACACCCCCAAATCAGCAATACAATATGAAATTTGTTATTCGGGCTGCAATTGGGGAAAAATTGTTTTTCAAAACCTGCGAAAATTTGGACAAAAAGACTGGAAATTTCAAATGAGCCTTGCGCTTACAATCAAACTTTTGAAATTATTTTTATATTGATATCTATCAGAAGACCCAAATTACATATATTTAACACGAAAACCGGCCGTTTAGGGTCCTGTCTTTTTTACGGGTGGGCAAAATAACACACATTTGTTTTTCTTCCCTAGAGTTTGTACATGTACCGGTTTAGCAACGACCCCCTGTACAGTAACGAAATCGTTTGTTTTCAGCACAATAAAAGGGTTAATATTTTTAATGTTGCTGGGATTTAATGTTGTTTACTTACATGTATGTGTGAACATATATCAGCAAAAATAGCTTTGGTTCTTTGATAATTATAAATATTCTCAGATGACTACCGTTAGTGACGTGATGATATCCCTAAATTGTTGTATATTTTTCTTTTTTTAAAAGTTTTTTACTTTTTCATTTATTATTAATTTGTCATTTGACCAATTAAAATATCTTGGTGTCAATATTTTAAGTCTTTATGAAAATCTGAAGTCGCAAGAAGTAAATAACTAACTCCATTTAATAGGTCTTGAGATTGAGCATAAGTAAGTAAAAAAATATCACATGTATATAGCATCGTTTTGTGAAGAGACATGTTTTTTAACGACAAGCAAATAAATGGTGGATGGCAATCGTAAACACGGAGTCGTCATTTTTAGGTCCTCTTTGTGGTAGGAAACCGCTAGAAACCCGATATTGAAAAATTTGACAGTCTAGACGCAGGGAGAGATTGTCTTGTGAGATAGATCCTGAAATCAATGTATATACACGAATACAATTAACTGTATATGTGATTACCGATTTGAAGGAGATAAAATTTGAATTGACTTTCTATACTCTCATATTATATATCCAAATAAAGAATTTGACTACATTAAAATCCTTTTTCTGGTCGTATCTGCAAATTGATTTGGCTAAATTTGCTACCACTCTGTTTAAGCGAACAAACCTGTAATGTTAATTGTTTGTACTACTCGACAGCTATGGGAAAAAAACAACAAAAAAGAGAAAAAAAAATAGAAAAACATATTTGGTCTCTTACCGTTAAATCCAAAATGAAATTGCTTGATTCTAACCGCATAAGCATTTGCTGATTTTATTTTGTTTGCACCTAGCTATATAATATATGGTGTATGTTAACTATTATCGATGTTTTAAAAATGATAGTGCAAATAATTTATTATGCCCTTTGCCCTGCATTCCTTTTAATACGGCTTGCCCTGGGCTACAATGGGCTTTAGTGTTATATTTTCCTTTATTGAATGATTTTTTATATTTTTTATAAAGTGATGATTAACAACATGCCAAACAGAGACATGGTAAGAAAGGCAAATATTTTGTCGAGACAGGAGGTTTATTGGGGTTTGGTTTCCTCTCAAAAGTATTCTACCATGTTATATCTTATAACGAGCCAATCCAAATACAACCTCTTTGGTACAGCATTTAGGCTTTTTCTACCATGTCTGGTTTGGATTGGCTCATTACACGATATAGATTGGTTACTTAGGAGTTTATATCCAGTTATATATGAAAGAGCCAATCAGACAAATATACTGTAAGAAAGGTATAGTTCTCAAGGGTTAAGTGTCAGTGTCGTCCTTTCATATGTTAATGAGAGAAGCGATGATGAGATTGAACGATACATCCATTTAAATAATCCAAGTTTTATCAGATGATGAAAACAAAACAGAATAAGATTCATTGTCCTTTTTCCTTTCAATGCAGGGCAATCCAAATGGCGAATAAATTGTTGTTTTCATTTAGAGTTATATTCTAATTCGTTTAATGGCCATTTTATGAGAAAGGGCTTTTGATGTCTTTCCATTTTGTTTCATTATTATTTTAGGAGAGTAACATGTTGATTTGTTACCAAAATATTCATTTTGTGACGTGATGTATACCCCTGAATTTGTTGTTCCTTTTTATTTTAAACTTTTGTACAATATATAACGGGAGGCTGCAACAATGGCGTTTAGATTTTTCAAAATTTGAAGTGTTTATGAAAATCTGAGCGCAAGAAGTAAATAGCTCCATCTTACATATTTTGAGATGAGCATTTAGAGTTTTGAAAATGCCACACAAAGGAAATCCAAATGTGAACTAAGAAACTGCTTTCTTCTCGCATTTAGGATATAAGATGTTATTTCGGGATTAAATCAAACCACCAATGAAGATTATGTTTTGTAAATAGAAAAACAGGTTTGTTCCGATTTCAATTAAGATTATTAGTGTTCTTAAATATACATTTCCACGTAATCAATAATCCATCTCCACGTAATTGCGTGACACCTCTCTATAAATCATTTTTACACTACATGCCCTTCGTTGATGTTTGGTTCGTTCCCTGATAATTTGTGCTTTTGCGTAAACTGTGTGTTTTATGCGTATTGTTTAAAGCTTAAGATAAACATTTTCTCTCAATGCAAAATGTGTCATGGTATTTCATTTACGTGTGTTTTGTAAGCAAATATGAGTCTCTCTCGCTTGTATTGTATGAAGTTTAATGTGCACCCCTACTTTTAATTACGGAGACCTTATCCGTCCCAGCTTCCTGATCCGGGAATGACATCACGACAGAAAGGCACATGTTGTAGAGCATTTACCTAACAGACATTTAACACATTAAATAACAAATTCAAAGAAGAAGTGTACAGTGATGATACAAGACTGTTGTATTTGTCAAGCTAGGGAGCTGGGGTTTGTATTAAGGAAACAAGGAACACAATTAAAGGTGCATTTCGTGATTCCAGCACCTCCTGTGTTATTTGTGGTTCACTAGATATCCTTGAGAAAAGCTTATTCACAAAATTTGAGTTGATCCCGATCTTGCGGTTTTGTGTTATGAGCAATTGCTTGTTTCCCACGGTCCCATAGGCCACTGTGCTGTAATTTCTGTCCGTTTACAGTACAGACAGGAAATACCAAATTGCGAATTTCTTACAGATACGACCGAATTTGCATGTAAGATTAGGTACATGTGAATTACTAAGGATAATGGTTGAGATGACAGAAATTTAACGTCCAGAGAAAGTTACGTGGTCTATCGGTTAGCAAGCTTACCTCTAGAGCGAAGGGTCCTTGGTTCTAATCTCAGTGGTACCACTTGCTTGATTTAATTTGGGATTTAACCCCCTTTCTCCACTTTTCATTTGACATGGGCAAATGAACCATGAAAGCTTGCACTGTGTTCCCCTTCGGTGTGTTTCGTATAGAGTGTTTGAATGTTGCAATATTGCGCTGCAATAAGCTGCTACCTCAAGGTTGCATTGTTTCTCTCGAAAAGCAAAGTGGGAGCACACCAGACACCAGTAGTAATTTTAAGGAGACATGAGGATTTTCATGAGAAGCGCCCCAATGTTTCTCGAACCCCGGTTTTTTTTACATATTTTTGGAATTCTTACCATTGTATTAAGATCACACCTGAAGTGAATAGCCGAGTACGCGCCGTCTTCTATGAATAAGATTACTGATTAGTAGTTTCTGTCGTGCCACGACAGAAAGTCAAGCATGCCCTACCTAAATAACTACATTCACTAGAACTCGAAGCCATTCATTATGAATGGTAAAAACCGCTAATCGAATGCTATATTTTTTGAATGCTATCCAATACAGTGTGAGTACAGCATGATAGCCCTCGACCACTTATATAGGCCCTCGCGACCATTCACCACCCCTTCGCTTAACCCGAAATCTAGGGGAATGGGGCGTCCACTATAACACGTCGTCCGAAACAAACACGAAGCCGACCTGTCAGTAGCAGCATCCAAAAGTGTCTCCTGACGTCCACGGCATAACAAGCAATTAGTCCTCGCATTGCCATTGGTACGTTTTCCTCCCTGCACGAAATATTGCGAAAACTGGCCATGGCAGCTAGTGGCGAAAATAAGGTACTACGAAGCTATAATGCATGTTGAAACCATGACATCAAATTGGGGGTATGAAGTTCAAGGGAGGCACTTACCGTTCAATCTGCTCCACAGGAGTATTATACTTTCAACATTTTCAGCCATCATTTGTCCCATATTTCCTTTTTGTCCCCTCAATTGCATGTTGAAAAAACGCGTAACACTTCTCGAAACTGGTGTGTCACTTGAAACCGTGTGTACTTCATCATCATGAATTGGTTCGATGTCAACCATTTCTTTTATTATTGTTTTGGGGATACGTCGAAGATCAGAAACGAGTCTCACCTCGCCGTACCGGCCCGTACGCTTAGTGTATTACACACACACGCACTCACACTGTATTGCGGGTTGTGAAGAGATTACAATCCTGTGACTGAATGATCGTGACATTTCCGATCGGATGTTTATCGACTTTTCCGAAGTCGCTGTCAAAGTACATGGTGTGAAATAATGAAAAAGAATAATGAAAAAAAAAAAAAGCTCGTGCCATTTGTAAAATGTCCAGACGCAAATCTAAAACTTTTAATTCTCGATCTGCTTGAAATTTTTTGATGCGCCTAGGCTTTTTTGGGACATTTTCTCCCCCATATTTCCACCCCAGTTTATGAAAGTTTTAAACATGTCTCATGCTAAACTGCTTTATATTTCCCTCAACATATGGACAATTTTAAGCCTATGCCTTCGCACTATGTCTGAACGTGTGGTGTGCGTTAACGCCAGCTCTTTTAACAAAAGTGCAATTTTATATATCTTTGCCACGGTTTTTTGAACGGGCGAAAATAATGGTACTTACGTAATAACCTGTCGTGCCTGTGGAATTCAGCTCGGCCTGTTTGATCACATGCAGTGACCGTGGTCGTATGGTCAACATGCAGTTTATTTCTGTGAGGGCTGCCGATTCATTGGGTGGTGGCAACAGTCCAAAATCTTTCTGAATTTTATCCCATCGGAATTGAATCTAATTTGCTTTCGTCAGCAGTTTATCGTTATTTTTCACATTCGTTCATTCAAACTGCTAAATCAGTCTCTGTCCGTCTATCTACATCGCTGCTAGCATTGCTACAGTCCGTATCACTATCACATCATTCACATGCTGTCGTGTAGCAGAGATGAATCAAAAGAGGTCATTGCCAACAAGGGTAGGACATGCCAACCTAACAGCAACAGTAAATCCCGGGCAGTAAATTCAAATCGGAATCACCATCCGGCGAAATTGTACAATTCTTCCGCCTGTTTGTATGTATTTTTGATAATAATTTAATCAATTAATAATTACAGATGATTAATATCTGGCAACAATAAAACACGAGTATATTTCAGTTCATTTGACAGTCTTATTCTAGATGTCATTTCAGCTGCTGGACTTAGCAGTGTTTAACCAATAAATCCCTAAACCCCTAGGCCCTAAACCATACATTATGAAATCTCATATTGTAGAAGTGGCCTCTGACAAATGAGGAGGAAGGGCAGTGTTTATATTTATTTTTTTTACAAAATGACACTAAAATATGGCTGTTTTCACTGAAAATTTATATTCAGTTGCATGAGAAAAAAGCGAGACTTTTTTTTTTAATTTTTAAAAGTTTACAGGAATAGATCCCCTAGAGGTCTCTAAAATCACACGAGAGTGACTGTGTGGTTAATTAATAACACAATTAGGCCTATCATCCATCAACATTTCAGGATTGAAAACATATTAATTTAATATACTTAAAAAGATATAAAAAGAAGTTGACCTTAATCCAAATAAAAAATTCCCACAATGTGTTTGCACTGAGTAAAATTTCGGTGAAATCAGAGCCCTGTGGTGCAAACATATTGCAATATACGCCAGACTTCATTTTCGGTAGACGTTTCATATAGAAGTCCCATGGATGCAAATGAGGTATTGCCATTCATTCCGTCAAGCGCTACTGCACAACATCATACAGCGCATGACGGAATCAATTGTAATACCTCATTTGCATCACTGGGACTTCTATATGAAACGTCTACCTCATTTGCTGGGTGTGGGGGAGCAAGGGGGGGGGGGAGTGAAATTTTGGGGGCAAAAGTGAAATTTTCTTGACTGCATTTTCGTAAGGGACGCCCCTGATTGGGGGAATTATTTCTCTTGGATTAAAATGTTGCTGCACATTATTTTTGTTTTTAAAAGTTAATTCTACTTAATGTAACTACTAAAAAATACAATGACCATAATATAATATGGATTTAAAATTGTAACACTATTGCAGGGGGCACAATGATGATAATGTTAACCCATGAAATTTAAGAATGGGTCTAGAACGGGTACTCTTTCTGTCTGATCTATAACTACAGCTATGGCCTTGGCCACCATCTTGTCTTCACATATGCACGAGAGTTAGGCCTACGTATCATTATGGCATCCTGAGTTCATTGTAAAATAATGCCTGATGCGAATGCTTACAAATTTAGTTGAAAGTTCAAAACAAGGTTTGCGGTTTTCTTTTGCACCTGCTTGTCTAATAAACCTTCGAAACGTTCTCGGTAGGTGGTCTACAACCAATCCAGTGAAATTTGAGAGAAATTCGTATCCTAAAAAATCTCCTCCTGTCACTTTAAGTTGTAAAGTCTCTAGCAATTTGGCCCACAGGCCACGATTTGAGATTAAATAAACCTTGATTATTATTATTATGATATAAAAATCTCATCCTTTTTGAGGTAAGTCGGGGGACGAGGTTGTGAATCAGGAAATGTCCCTTTAATCAAAATGCAAAAGAGAGTTTTGTATTGAACTACGTCCACTCGGTTAACTGCAACCAATGTTGTATTGTTATTTTGTCAATATTTCCAAAAAAGTATACCTTTAAATATTCTTATAAAATTAATGACTACCGGAAATCGTGACAATATTGCATTCAAAGAAATTTGATTTTAACTTTATAAGATTATAATTATTGTAAAGAAATATATAGAAGCACCAGAAGTACAATGTAATGATCTCAGCATCACGATATTTTAATATTAATATATTTAATTTTACTCTTAAGATATTGCTTTCTTAACACAGTTAAGTATGCTTTAAGAGCTAAATGAAATTGAAAAAAAAAATAGAAGATAAACGTTTGTATAAAGGTTGTCTACAGAGTGGTCCAAAATGTTTACACTTTTTGTCTGCAATTTCTGGTTGGGTGGATATATCATTTTTTAAAGATATTAATTAATATTACAATATCTTGTTAGAACCGGGTGAAAACGGCATTGATAACAAAGCTCAAATAACAACGATGGCGGCCGTGTAAAGAAAAAAGGTTGTCTATGGGACAATCATGGTTAACAATACTCAATGTCACTGCGTGAACTGTAACAAATGACCACCCTTCAACACTTAAATCACTTGATATTTGAAACATCCATTCACATAATACCTAAGTTGATCTCATTTGGATGGAATTTTAAATTGAAAGAGGCTTGCATGCTGTTCTTCTCTGATCAAGACTCTGCTTGTACATTTTCAATGTTTGGGACATGATCATTAAAGCGGCATTGGCACATTTTCAAAAAATGTGAAATTCTTCAATTTGCTCGCAAATGATAGTCTAGGTTATTGAACTAGAAAGGTCACAGACCGACCAAACAAGGTGCATGCCGTGAGAATCAACTCGAGCATGTGTTTTCTTGTGTTACACGCCATTTCCGCGTCGTCTGCTGAATTAATGTCGCCGGCGACATTAAATATAAAATCATTCTGTTTACCCATAAGAGCGCTGATTTGGGCTTAATAATTTCAGGTGAGGGCTAATGTATAAAGAAAGCTTTACAACCATGCAAAAATATCAATTTTGAAAAATCTAGAGGGCGCACTGTTTTTTCAAATGTGCCAGTGTCTCTTTAAGAATAAATAGTATATGCCGTTTTATTTTTAAATTTATAAGAGAAATTTGAAATAATTTGAGATGCCTAAATTCTTACCCTTGTGGTTGTGGTTATTAATAGCAAGTCACATAGTTCATAAAAACAGAATATAATCAAATACGCCACAGAACTCCCCTTTTACTTGACGGGAAAATAGACATACATTGTGCATTTTCAAGTCAAATATTTCCGTATACCAGTTTGTAGGCAACACATGCGGATACAACGCCAGTGTCAAAAAATGGTACAATCGAAAGCCGATTTCTTTCAATATTAAATCGTAACAAAAGTGTTGTACATCACATTAAAGAGAAAAGACCAGGCTTTCCAATACTTTTTGTTCAATTTAGTGTGCTTGTTTAAATCGAGAGATAACTCCAGTTTAATGCGGAACATAAACATTGAGTTGTGCCCACTTTCTGGTTGAACATGGTGAAAGATTAGTTAAAACAATCTAAACAATTATTTAATGGTGGCATTATTGAGTAAGTTCTGGGCTTTAAGATAAAGAGCGATAACATTCGACATTTACAGTTGTGTTAGAAAGCGAATCATCCCGTACAGCAACTGGAGCAGAGGAGTTTGTTGGTCTTGAAGTATCACGAAACGCAAAGTCCTCCCGACATTGATACTTTGTTTCCAAATTCAAATTTTATTGACTTCAACAATTAGTTAAAGCCAATATAATACGCAAATTCTTCAAAATGTAACAAAAAAAAAATCGCGCCCCTATTTTCATCAAAATCCATTGTTTTACACTGCCTGTATGAAGGGTTGTATTAATAGACCCTGTAAGGGTAAGCTTAACACGCCCGGATTTGTTATCAAGAAGAAAGGTGATTGTATACATTTACGACAAAACAGTCGTAGTGAATACATCTACAAGATCGCTTTAATGACATGCTTTTAATGTCTGTTTTTTTTTTCACAAAGAACCGTATGTAAAGTGTTGATATGACCAACACTATCAATTTAGAAACAAAATGGTATTTAAATTTGGGGAAAATGACGATAGCTTTAAGCACAAGATAGAGAAATGTTTTGAAACACTTTGGATTTGGAGTGTTGATTTTGTTTGCAATGTAAATGCAATTTGCTCAAAAAATGAAGAAAAATACAAAATTAAAAATATTGTAATAAATTCAAAGGTCCATTCATGACGCGTGATAAAAATTTGCATTTGTTGTTATTTATGAAAAGAAAATATTTCTCATTTGAACTTATTATGTTGACTATTACAGCTTATGCTGGGAACTTCTTTGTGTACTTTCATTTGTGTTTTGTTTCAAACTTTTTGTGAGCTTCAAGACAGCCGTGCCCCATCGACTCTCCTACCTACTCCTACTTGTACGTTATCGCTGTCTCTCCCCTTCCCTCCACTCAACCTTTACCACGAACTCCCAACATACGGTTGGTGGCATATATATATTCGAAACAACATTGTCGTGGCACAAATCGATTTGGCGTATCGCACTAATTGATCATATCTCTGAATGGATTAAAAGCAATGAAATTGAACAAACATTATTGTAAAAGCACGGTTTGGATGATTACATAATGGGTCCCACTACCAAGGTGAAGTGAATCCATACACAATGTTGAATTACGTTGCTCAATGTTGATTTTGTTTGGTATTTTCTGTGGCAATTAAAAGGTAAGAAGTCTGTTGTTTGCCCTTTCCCTGCTCCAAGCCGGGGTAGAAGTTTTTAGGTCCGACTCCGTACTCATAGTCCGGAGATTCTAAGTCCTAGGTTTATAGTCCGGGGGATGTACAAATCTAGAAACTCCAGTCCGTCGGACTATAGTTACCGGGATTGAAAGTCCGGCACATGGGGATGCAAGTCCGGGGGGGACCGGTCTATCACTCCTTAGGAATTAGTGTCCAAATATAAGACGGACTAATCAGTCTCTAGAGAGATGGAGTGCTGGTTCGAGATGGACTATCCTTCTTTATAGGCAGCCGGGGCGCCATGGAGGGAAGGAGGAATTTTCCGCCCCATGTTTATGATGTCCTAAATGGTTTATGGTATGGTTGGGCCACAGTGTCATCGGCCATTTGTGCAAAGCGCTAGAGTCATAGCACAAAGCGCTAACAATGCACTATGTCCGTAGGGGGAATTATAGTCGCGGATTTTCCTCAAACATAATAGGACTAAAAATACATGATGCTAAGGCTACCATTCCAGGTGCAGTTGTCGCAGTGGCCCTCTGTTACAAGGAGTCGTAGTCCGGAGACATCTCCTCAATATTCGCGGTTAGGCTATTGTTCCTAGGCACAACCCATGCCCTAGGAACCATGGCCCCCCTGACATAATCTCTCGCCGACTATTGCGCTTTCACACAGTGTGCACTCCGACGGGAAGGGTAACAAAACAATGGTATCGCTGATTTCCTCGGGGTATCGCAGAGTACCGTCTGTAAAATCATCAGACATATGAGAGGTGGATCATTGAAGGCCACGAAAATCTTCAGGGAGGACGACCACGATTGACCTCCAGACGAGATGATCGCCGTCTTACCTGTGCCTTCTGAGTCGCGTAAAAATGCCACCGATGCCGTCTTCCGTCTTCGTCGTTTGTTGAAAAGACACTATGGAATGAACGTTTTGAAGGTTTTCCCTCAACTGTAAATCGGAGATTGCTTTAACATGTTACCGAGCTAATACGAATGACCGAATGTCCCGCCCAACCGTTCTCCACAGAGTTCATCGACTTCTCTGGGCTAGGGAGCACGAGAATCAACTCACCACTTGGCAAAATGTTATGTTTAAATGGCGGAAGCCGCTACAAATCCTTGACCATCAAGATTAAAGACAAATGGTTCGTCGATTAGGTGGTGAGAACCTCCTAGATGACTGTATTCAGGAATCACTCAGGTGGTGGCGGCTCAGTGATGGTATGGGCCGTGTATTCATTATGTGGGGACAAGTATCACTGGTGGTTGCTGGTCAGATGGAAACATGAACAACGTCGTGTACCTGGCCATTCTGGAAAACCACTTTCTGCCACATTCAAGAAGGGTTTATGTACACATTTTCGGCTTCACGACGACAATGTCAAACCGCACAGGGCCTCTGTAGGTGAGACCATGTTGGAGTGCAAGGGGGTGAGCAGATACCATGGTCCCGCTTGCTACCCCTGATTGAATACCTCTCGGAATGCTGGGATGCCTTAGTAGGCCGACCCATCAATTACAGGGCTCAATCTTCCTCAAACACTACAGAAGTTAGCTCAGGCGCTCTGACCGATGAGTGGGACGCTCTGCCTCATTTACATCATAAATAACCTTGTAGGAACAGTGGGCCGCGACGTCTTGACGCACTGGTTCATGCCAGGAGTGGCCATAACGTGTTAGTGACGGATTGACATTTAAACAGTATATTGATCAATTTCGATGCATTAATCAACCCAAAAATCCTGTTATATTAACATGAGCTGTTGTGAAAGACTTGTAACAAATTCCTAACTCTGGCTGTTCAACACCCCCTTTTACTTTTTCAGCTAAGGACACAGTTCGCAAAGTGTTAATTGTGGACTAAATTCAGGTGAGATGTTCGGACGAGACTGATCATTTCGTAGTGTGGCGATATACACCCGAGAATATCATAAATAGCTCACACTGTAAGAATCATTTCATAAAAAGTGGTCACAAATATTTTATTCCAACTTTATGGCAAAAATGTATTTTAATATGTATTGTGTTTGCTGTTTACTAAAGGTATTTCAGAGAAAAAAAAACACAGATTAAACCACAAACGCGACCCCGTGGCTATACTTGTAGTTAAATGCAAATTTGTATGCGATATCGATTGACCCTTTTTGTTATATTGTTTTCAATCTTACCAGTAGCTTAGATCACTCTGTGTAACCGTGGAGATTTATTTATATATACAGAAGTCCGATTTCACACATTCAGCCTACAGCCTCACTACTGCACCATAGTCTGGGGGGTCATCCTGCTTGAATTCACACCCACATGTGCAGATTAAGTGTACCTTTTGAATTCTACTTAATCAAGCGGTACAACGTAGCAAAAGATTTTGGGTAGTTTTGGGGTTAGAGCCCGTGCCCAGTATGGTCGGTCAACTTTCTGACCATCACTTGGCTTGTGGATTCGTCTATCTTTGTTTTTGATTTAGTGAAGAGTTTAGCCAATATGTTTTGAAAGTGGAACTTCGAACGATGATATTTTTTGGCGAAGGTTCTTTACATCTCACTCTGGTGAATGGATCTATGGAGAGCACCTTTTAGAAACGGTGTTAATGTTGATCGCAAGTGTTGTCAATATCGCTCGATGTTGAAACAAGCACCTATTAGCGATTGAACTACAACACCGCAGGTAAGGGATAAAAATATCATAGAAAAAAAAACGATACATATTTTGATCTTTCGAATGTTAACAAATTTTGAGGTTAATTTGAGTACATAAACCATCCGACTGACGCATGTTTGTTTGATGTGGACGTTTCCATCAACGGATTATTTTTTACGTTATTTTCCAAGCACCCAGGATAATTAAACTTTATATTTGCATTTCTTAGTCTCATTCTTTTTTGAAGGCCAAAAGATGAATTCTATGTTCAAATGGCATTGAAGCATTTAAATAATTTACAGCTGGATTTTAAAATTGTTTCTATAAGTAAGGTTATACTATAACTGTCCAGAAAAAGTATTTTTTCTACCAGTAGGGCTCCGGTATTTTTTAAAAACAGGGGAATACACCGAGTACACCTGAGTGAATCCTATTTGCATATTAAACAATACGTCACAATCGTTGCATTTTGCGTGACAAGTCACCATGATTAGGCACTAAAACTTTTTTGGGATAGAGGGTTCCAATCTAATTTTTAATATACGTAGGGGAAACTGTAAGTGTTCTTAAGAGATAAAATGGGGTTCCCACTTTGTGCCATCATACTAACCTGAAAAAGAGACGAGGGAGAGAGGAGGAGCACCTACCTTGCTGGTTTATCTACATACTGTTGGTATTAAAAACAACCTATACGGGTACCAACATATAACGTACCATGCTTCGACTATATTGAAAGTTGCTTCGGCGGTATGAAATGATTTTCTCTATCTATGAGTGGCAATAGCAAAGGGCTTGCCAGTGCAATCATCAGAAGGCACTCCATTATTCCTTTTCGTCTTAGCGATTGTCTTTCATTGGTATACCAGTCCAATGTTGATTTCATTAAAAGCAACCTCTTGTAATAATTATGAGAAAGAAGAAGATGAAAAATAATAGGAAGAAAGAGAATACGAACAATAAACATATAAAAAACCTTTAATTGTAGTTTGATTAAATTGTTGATGAAAAGCATGGGTTTATCAAATATGGTGATAATGCTGGCAATTGTAGTTGGATGAAAAAGATGATGTTGTGTGAAAAACTAAATGCGAAACAAGTTATGCACACACAAGTTTTATGGTACCAGGTGCGATTTATTTTTTAACAATAATAATAAGAAGACAAAGAAAAAGAAATAATAAGAAAGAGAATAAGAACAAAATAAAGAAATTAATAAATATTGTCTGTAAATCTAATATTGACGCAGATTTTAGATCTTACTTGCCCCAAATATGGTATTATTCTAGCTGTTGATATCCGATTGTTTTTATTCTTTTCATTTGCTAGTGTTGGTGCTGAGTTTATTCTCTCCTCGAACAGTGCTGGGGAACCCATGAACAGGATTACGACCGAGACAAGTATTTACGATCAGTAGCCCTCCTGATTCGGCCTTCAAAATAGTCTTACCGTGCCGAAGAGGCGTTGTACAACGATTATGTAAGTACATACAAGATGAACGTGTAAAGAATAGTAGGACTAATTCGTGAACGTAAAATGGGGCCATTCTCTCCTCTTATAGATATACCTAATAGGTGAGTGGTTTTTAAAATGGCCTCTATAGGCTGTTGGACTCATTTCTATAGATTTTCCATGCTAATTCTAATCATGGTCACGGAAATAACATAATACTTCATTAAAAATGAATATTGAACCCTAACCAACTATAATCTGTAAAGAAAAATACTGTATGTTTTAGAGTATTTTACTACAAAAATACTCCCGTACAATTAGAGTATACTCAAACCTCAAAGATCAAAAAATATATCAACCACACGTGGTTTAAATGTAGTTGCATATTAAAAAAAATTTCTCATCAATTACGTGAGGGTGTATAATGTATTCATTTTGTAATCATGCAGAAGGTTGACCGATTCCATCCTGACATTGAGAACCAGAACTCACTATAGACGGCCTTCCACTTTCGTCCGAGCTGCCACCAAACAATGAAGGACAAAACATGACGGTAATGTTGTAGCTTGGAAATTAAAATGGTTTGACGGAACGTTTGATTAACTTTACATGTTTAACTTTAACTCTGGTTATCAATCATAAAAGTACTGATCTATTTTTTCTCACTTTTGTTTATTTTACTTTAAATAGGAAGAAACCCTTCTGGGTGTTCCCGTGGAAAATGTTTGCATTACAAAACTGTTTGGGGGAGGTGTACAAAGACGAAGAACTTTCTAGCAGTAAAAGAGACTTCGAATGGACTTGAAAAAAAATGTATTGAAAGTACTGGATACGTTCTGAGAGGATGGAGAATTTGGTAGGTGTGTATGTAGTGAGGGTTATATCGATTAAACACTTCCTCTAGCAAGTTAAGGTAACTACATTAAGTCGTAATTAACATAGTTCGGCACAATTTATTAAAACATTTATCGCGAATCAAAAGTTAATTGTATGTCTTTTATGTAGAGGTATCGCACCATTGAACATCCACTAACATCCAATGAACCAATGAACCTGTACACTTTGGAAGATGAGCCAAATGAAGCTAAGAGAAATATAAGGGACTTGTATGTACTTCAAGAAATGATCGTCTATCTACCAATTGTGCTATATGACCTCTCTAGCCTTCAGGAGTGGTCACACGCCAACCACTTCAACTCCAACCCCAACTCCAATTCCAACTCCAAAATCGACGCAACAATAGCTCCAATGAAGATATCGTGAAATATCTAGTCTTTCTTATGATGAAACCAAACGTTCTTTATGAATCTGCAACCAGATGTCCTCGGTGATATGTAAGTTAATCATGTGAAATTAACCGTTTCTCTGTCTTTTTTGTGTGTTTGTTAAATTTTAATGACCCCCCCCCCCCCCCCCACAATTTTTTGGTGTGAGAGATAAATAGATTTGTACAGAGAAGCAATTGAAGCGGTTTAATATATAGACAAAGAAACTATCACAAAACAATTTTAATAATAAAAAATAGCGCACTTCATTGCAATAAAATCAATCCCAATTGGTTATTATTGATTATAGACAATGTCGTTGTGCCAAAAATCACTGCGAGCCCAAGCCTAACATCTCTGTCTTCCAGCCGTGAGAAATCACCATGGCAAAGAGATTGCAGATGACGGTAATATTGCTATTAAAGGCAGATGACTTTTACAAATTAGACAGATTAAGTATATCCGTATTCGTTAACAAAATTGGCTAAAACCATTTACTATATTTCCAAGACAGAAATGATAAATCTTTCAACTAAAAATTATACGCGATTAGCATCCCTCAATGAGATATAAAACTCTTTCCTCAGTTTTTCAATTTCTTTTGTAATTTCGTTTTCACAGGAGGAGGAAACTCTTGAAGAATCATCGCCCAAATCTTGACGCCTATAAAACAGGCATTTGCCTTCGTGAGGGATGATGGCTTCAATTCAACAAGCCCAAAAAAATTCTCGAACGAATTTGAAGACATAGACCTTAAAGGACACTATCAGTGATTTGCTAAATCAGCAAATCGAAAAAAAATCATCAAAATCAGATTTTTGCATGTCTGTAACAAAGACAGGTATCCTAACATACCCTTGAAAATGATAAGACCAGAACAACCTAATAAGGACAGGATCGGGGATTTTAGTCATTAGTGTCCGAACGGACATTACTCACAACACGTACTTGAATGGAGAATCGTATCTTGGAAACACTGCCGTTTTCTTCCTTTTTGTTACTTTCTACAGCTGGGAACAAGGTAACTTAGGAGAATTCTACAGACTTAGCCTTCCACTTTGAAGCTATTACTGCAAATTTCAAATATTTTTTTCAAATCGCTGATAGTTCTTGAAGACCTATCGAGGGATTGACAGAGGAGGAGCATCTGGTAAGATGTCAACATTGGAAAAAACACCTACCAAATAAGTCCTTAAAAGGCATTTTGTGATTTTGTAATGCGCGTCTCCGATTACATATAATAAATAGAGATTTACCATATTGCCCTTGAATTAACCAATACGAAAATATGATTCATTAAATAATAATATAGTGTATTTTCCATTTTGAGATGGTGTTGTGAATATTACACTGCACAACCCACCACAGATGGTACTTCTTGAACCAGAGGAAAATGAAGTGTTTCGGAACAACCGCGACTATTACATTCTTCAGGAAATAAACCTCTACCTTCCATTGATCCTCCAGGACCTTCATCGCCTTCGCGACAACCATGAGAAGTCAAACTGCTGTTTATTTTATGAACCATAATGTGACATCATAATGGTTTATAAGAACGCCATACAGGACTCATAAAGAATCCAATTTCATGTAGCAATTTCTGTGAAATTGTTTCATGTTTTTTTTATGCAAAGATCGGTATAAGGTCATAAAAGGTAGGCCTATTATTTGGCCGTTAAAATATTTGTTTAAGTCTCTGTTATATAACTGTTATAAGTTATAAACATTATACGTAAATCACATTGATTTAGCTATGTATTTCAATATGGCATTTTGTGTTAGGAATGCATCATTGTTTTATAACATGCCATCACTTTAGTATTACAAGGTGAAGGTTCCATTGGACATCTTTAAAGTTAAGAAAGCAAAATTTCAAAACTTGTAATACTATACAAGTGGGCACGTGTGGTCCAGTGAATTGAGCATTCGCCCAGCACTCCAAAGGTCGTGGGTTCGAGTCCAACTGCGGCCAACGTGTTGCGCCCTTGAGTAAGACGCTTTACTTCAATTACTCCTCTCCACCAAGGTGTATAAATGGGTACCAGCATTATTCAATGCTGGAAAAGTAACAGACTCGCTGTGCGGGAGGAGTGGCGAACCCCCCACAGAAATATAATACGGAGGAGTCTGGCCCAAACGCTAAGGAAAGAGAGATGGGCACTCCGCGCACGAGCTTGCTCGGCACGACAATTTACTTACTAAATTTACTTAATACTATAAGAATATTTTAGGCATGAAAGAAAATTCATTTAATGAATTCACACAGGGTCCTAATAGGTCCATGTTTTATTCTGGTAAAAACACAGTATTCGTATTTATGCTTACTACCTATTTACATGCAATTTTATATATTGTATTTTAGTTCGACTAAAGTTCAGGGCCCATGTTATTCCATAGATACGCAAACTACATTTCTTAAAATATTTATTTTGTAAGTGTTATTTATTAGTGAAAGATGTACAAACATATAACTTTTATAAACATGAAAGATATTCTGAGATGTGTGTGTGTTATTAAACTTAAATTGTGAATATTTGCGTACAAGCTGCAAAGACGACCAAACATTTTCAATGCAATTTCAATGTTTGATTTAGGGTATTTTATTTATTTGTATTCTAGTTCGACTCTAGTTCAGGGCCAAAGATGTTCTACAGATATAGAGATTACATCTTTTAAAACATTTTGATTATATTTATGTTGTGTTATTTCAGTGTTATAAGTACAAGATGTACAAATATATAAACTTGATTATCATGTAGGTAAGATATGGTGAGGTTTATGTGCTACAAACTTTTAAATTGTGAATATATACCCCTATTGTAGTGGAATAATGAAAAATGTTTATTTAATACAATATCTGAAGCAGAAGTGGTACTATATGACAATTTCTATCTCAGTACCTTGAGTTATAATTTATATAAATGTGACTAGGGTTTGTGTGATTTAAAACATTAAAATGGTGCTAAGTTAATTCTCTAAGCCAGAGTAATGTTTAGTAATCATGAAAGAAGATAGTTTAGTAGGAAAAAAATATAAACCTACATGTGTAACTATTGCACGTAATTAAAACGTAGAAGTAAGACAATAGATCACGTGTATATATGCATACTTTTGGGAAGAGACATGTTTTTAACGACAAGCAAATAAATGTGGATGACAACATTAAAACACGAGTCGTCATTTTTAGGCATCTGTGGTCAGGAAACCGGTCGAAACCGATAGTGAAAATTTTGACAGTCCAGAGAGGATTTAAATTTATATACACGAAAAGCAATTAGTGTAGTTTTGAAACCTTTTTTTTGTTTTCTGGTCGTATCTGCAAATTGATGTGGCTAAATGTGCTACCACTCTGCTGATGCGAACAAACCTATAATTGTTTGCACACCAGGCTATGGGAACAAAAAAGTAGAAACATATTTTCTCTTACCGTTAAATCCAAATGAAATTGCTCTGATTCTAACCGCAGAAGTCTATTAGCCGATTTTTTTTTTCGCACATAGCTATATAATACATTTTGCCAAACAGAGACATGGTAAGAGAAGCCTAAAGAGTTGTAGAGACAGAGAGGTGTATTGGGGGTGGTTTCTCCGACTTAATACCATGTTATATCTTATGAGCCAATCCAAATACAACTCTTTGTCTGTACAATACTTTAGGCTTTTCTTACCATGTCTGTTTGGATTGGCTCATTACACGATATATGATTGGGTACTCAAGAGTTTATAACATGTTATATCATGCAATGAGCCAATCAGAGATACTGTAAGAAAGGTATTAGATCTCAATGGTTAAGTGTCAGTGTCGTCTTTTCATATGTAATGAGGGAACGATTATGAGATTGAACGATACATCTTTTAACTGATCCAAGTTTTATCAGGCAATGAAAACAAAACAAAGTAAAGATGCATTGTCTTTTCCTTTCAAACGCTGCAAGTACTAGAACATATCAATGCAATTCCAAATGGCTGACTAAATTATTTTCGTTTAGAGTTATATTCTAATTCGTTCAATGGCCATTTTTTGAGAGAGGGCCTTTGATGTCTTTCCATTTTGTTTCATTATTATTTTAGGACAGTAACATGTTCATTTTGTGACCTGATGTATATCCCTAATTTGGTTGTACATTTTTATTAGATATATTTAAACTTTTGTATTATATATAACGGGAGGCTGCAACAATGGAGTTTTAGATTTGTCAATATTTATAAAAGTGTTTATGAAAATCTGAGCGCAAGAAGTAAATAACTCCATTTTAGATATTTTGAGATATGAGCATTTAGCGTTTCAAAATGCCAGACAAAGCAAACGAAGGGACATTATAATGCCGAATCTCTGCAAACATATATATTTATATATTATTCGATAACGATCGATTAATTGACATTGTAATAAGGGAGTTCTCCCCCTCGTGATTTTCGTTACTGAACACGCGATTCCTGTAAATTTGTTTTGAAAAGGATAGCTGAGAGTTTCTTCTTTCCATTGATACCAAAATAAGCACCAACATCTTCATTATGACGTCACCATGACGTCATATGGTTAGGAATGTACGAAAATAAATATTAGTATAGCTCTAAAATGATGTCATTATATTAAAACTGAGGCAGTTCCTTTCAAGTAGAGTCAAAAAACGCATGAAAACCTTTTTGGCGAAAAATTGAATTTTTCACTGTGTGTGTCTATGGAAATTGGCAGTTTTGCTGACATGCGAACTTTATGACGTAATTGTGACATAATGCAAGGCATGTGGTACTCATTTTGGTATCAATGGAAAGAGGAAGACCATAGCTATCTATTGGTACCAAAATCAAGTGTCTATGATGTTCCCGTTTTGTGTTAGGCATGTTCGTACTTCTCTCCCGAAAGGGGGGGGGGGGTGATTCCCCCCCCCATCCACAATTTGGGATTTCACCCCCCCCACCATTGTATCGACCTAAGCTCCGGAGGATGTTTGTTCTTGGATTAATAGGAGCGGAAAATGTCAGTTGACAATTACATTAAATAATCAAATAATTTGGCACCAAAAACGGGGGTGGGGTGGGGGTTAACCTTAACCTAAAGTTGTCCAATATTTTATCAAACAGGAATTACATGAAATAAATGACAAACCAAACACTTACTTAATAGACCAGTAAATCTTAACACATTTTTGGACATCATTGAATTTTTTTTTATTTTGAAACCATGTAACCCTTCACGTGGCCTTATAGGGGAGAGGTTTATGTCTAGTATAAAAGTCTTCAGAGAATTCCTGACTTCCAAAGAGTTTCAAACCACCAATAACTCAACTTCGCCAAAGGTTGGCTAAGAAGCTTATTCTTTCTTGCATTTAGAAGCTCAATGGGTTTTTTCGGGATTTCGGGAAACCACCAATGAAGAGTATGTTTTGTATATCGCTATTACGAAGAGAAGGGTTTGTTCATATTTCACTAAAAAGCTTATCAGCGTTCTTCAATATACATTTCCACGTACTCGGGTGACACCTTGGGAAAAATTCTGTTATAAGCCATTATTTACATTATATGCCCTTCGTTGATGGTTTGGTTCTGTTCCTGATGATATGTGCTTTCGTGTAAACTGTGTGTTTTTGATGTACATTATTTTAAGCTCAAAATAAATATTTCTTATGCAAAATGTGTATGGTATTCCATTTACGTGTACGTGTGTTCTATAAGAGTACAGCAATGTTTATTTCACGCGTGTATTTTCATGAAGTTCAATTAGAGCAAGAGCACGGACCCAGGTAAACACATCGTTCATTTCCCCACTACAGAAAAGGTTTGACACATTGGTAGTTAGTATGGACTCTCTATCGATGCTAGGCAGTTAGTACTCTCAAATTGTGGTGTCACTTCTTAAGGTGCTAATTTAAGGTTACACAGGGGTCAAACTTTTAAAAATGCTCCAATTATGTTGATGTTGAATATCTGCATACTGTCGAGTCTAGTCATAAGAATCCAAAAAAATGTATAGTTTTGTACATCTATGACCATTGGTTTTGGAGTTATAAGGTAAAAATGGATAAAATGGTAAAAAAGGTCAATTCCCATTTGTAGTGGAGTGCAATACCTATTCTTGTTTGTTGAAGCTGCGTGCCCAAACAAAAGATTGCTCGGGTCTAAGGATCATAAGCCATATAAAAGGCCGTCAATATGAAGCACACGACGTGAAGTGTAGCCAAATTGGTATATTTCTCCTGTATATGCGTCTGTTTTTCGGAATACGCTATAAGTCAGATATGTGAAATAGATTCGGCGATCTATAGATTTATAGGTGTCACACACCATCTGAATGATATAAAGGCGTCATATAGCGCCCTCAGAGAGTTATAGCCATACTCTCATGATTGTTTGACAATCATTTTTAAAGCACATAAGTAATCTTTATAACCGATTTTTTTTTAAAGAAATAAATTAATTTAAAAAGCCACTATTTCACATTTTGTGTGCATTATGATCAACCAGGTGTGCTAGGAGCTTGAATCGTTGTTATTATTTGTCTATTATTTGGTTTTAGTCAGTCACTTTGTGCCTGGTTATCTTAGCTATCTTAAAGAGGTCACCACGCTACGTTTTGCTTATTGTTCCGCTGGGTTGATGGGAGCTGCCTGTTGCCAATAAATAAAGCAGGTGTGTGATGGAATGTTAGAAGTTTTGCAAATTATATACTGTGTCTCATAAAATGTCAATGTTTAAGTTTTAAAAGCGGGACTAAATGTCAGCCAAAACGTATAAGCGTGTAATGCTGGAGTAGAGCCATTCATATTAGAGTCCTTCAATGCCACATGCTATGCAATCACTTGAAATCAATTGAGACCTTCAATGCGTACCTTATGAGGACACTATTTTGCTATCCGGCCAGGGGGACTTCAATTATCTCTACTCTTTATTGGATTTTGTGGTAAAATCTTTACATCCGAAGGAGGCCTACTCGGTATTTGTATTGAAGTTAACCTGTGAATTCGTTATTTCTTTATTGGTATATAATCACTGCAGATGTGCGTAGATTCAAAGACATACAAAGCGCCCCCCCACCTTTTAGACATTTAAATTCTTGTTTGACAACATCATGGGACACTATAGACATGACGTAGCAATGGCCGCGAGATGGCCGAAACGTCACTATGGCCGTGAGATTATTGGTAAACATGGATGCGCCCATCAGTTCCCGATTTCATTTTTATCTTCTAATAGCTAATAATTTATTGTAAAATCATCAATGTTGAGAAGTGTTTCAACATAATTTATTACATATGTAAACTAAAAATTAGCGTGTTATGTCCCTTTAATAGTGTTATGCGTGCCTTCGATAAATAAAGTCTCAAGTGGTTATAATAGATTCTGCTGCTGCATGGACTAGTTCTCATTTTTGTGAAGGCATGGCCAGAACAATGGAAGGGATTAAAATTTGCCAAATGCCTTTTCTGTTGTATGATTCAGTACAAATCATGATTGCAAGTGTAACCCTTTGTTTCCTATTTGGAACGATTGTCAAGGTTTGCAAAGGGGTTCTTGAACAAGAAAACTTTGGGCGAGCTTTGATAACCTCGTTTTGATTTTACCTTTTCGCCTGATATACCAGCTTCATTTACATAAAGTTCCAGCTAGCTGAATCGGAAAACGTGCAAGAAATGGAAAATAGGTTTTTATTATGATGGATACACAAGTAAGGCTAGAGAGTAGAGCTTAATGTGTTCTATCATTGTACAACGTATGCATTTGGGACTCAGGTTAAGCTACAATATAGGCTAGCCTACCTCAAAAGAATTTGTCCAGGTTCATAAGTGATGTGAAGAATGGACGTTTACCCTTCCCCACTTTCAGTATAGATTTAACATGTAGAATGTGCTGACCGCATAACCCGCACCGCTCTCAAGTGTCTGTAAGCCTGCTATTACTAAAATGGGGATCCGTCTGCTCATTCATCCACGGTAAGGGTATTTAGCCGGCTGACTATGTTTTCAGTTTGTAGACTTATGGCCACATCTTTTTCACATTCATGCGGGGACAATTGAATATTAATTATTAAAGAACAATATACAGATGTTGAATCTTAAAAGGAATTTTATTATGGGAATAACAGCCAATTTTTGGAAAAATAAAGATTTGATGACG
This sequence comes from Ophioderma brevispina, assembly GCA_023653785.1. Taxonomy (NCBI): domain Eukaryota; kingdom Metazoa; phylum Echinodermata; class Ophiuroidea; order Amphilepidida; family Ophiodermatidae; genus Ophioderma; species Ophioderma brevispina. The sequence continues at coordinate 21,137 of JAMKCH010058855.1, read as the reverse complement.
TCACGGCATTGATTGGTGTATTATTTTGCTTCGGGGGACCCATTCAGGTAAAAATGACGTACTTATCCCTACATTGAAAAAAAACAACCGATTATCGTCATCGTACGTCGGTTTTTGAATCAGTAGGGACAAAGGTAAATTTTGTACTGTTTAGACATAATACACGATGTCTTTTGGAAAAAAAACAGACCTTGATTTAACATAGTCCGGATTTTAATATATATCGGTCGACCCCGAAGAGCAAACTGATATCTTATACCTTACACGTGACCTGTTACCTGTGACACTTACACCAAACTATTCATCTCGTACCGTTTATAACTACGATATGGCAAAGCAGCAAGCATTCTGTATCTCTGTTGTCACCGCGTAATCGATCACGATGTGGACTATACTGTGGTTCTGTACAGGTATGGTAGGACACGATCTGCTCGATTGGGCATTGGGGATTTCCAAACGGTATTTGGGGAAACTGCTACTGCATTGTACTATGTCAGTCGCGTCCCAGTTACATTAAAAAATCATCTCTTAAACCTTTGTTTCAAAAATCTTGTATATCATGGTAAATTAAGAAAAAATATGAAGTTTCACATCAATCATGCTTCTGTAAATTACCTGTGCATCACTCAAAACTCCAGAAACTTCCCTGCAAAAGTATCCTATCAACATAATACCCTAGAACATACGCGCCATGGCTACAGAGCTATGCGCTCTGTTTCCATGCGCACCGATACCCTCTAATACAAAACAGCCCTATTATAATTATTATACACCCCAAAACCATTGCACTCATGGGTGCTAGACGACGGGAAATATATTTGGCATAATAAAGCTTTAGAAATCTGACTAGTGAGCATAAGATGGTAGAAAAATCTCTATTTATAGGTATGATTTAATTTGTGAGAAGTCCCCATTAGATAGATGCGTATGATACTGTATCACAGTGCAAGTTTAATTTTAGTATGATGTCCTACTTAGCGGTCTCTTGAGAATTCTATAAGCTTCTAAGGGTATTTATTTGTTTTTAGCTTGAAGGCAAAGTTAATTCTTGACCAGGAGTTTCCATTGACCAAGGAGAAAGCCAGATTGACTGATATTGTTGATACATCTAAACTTGATAGGAATAATTTAACTTGAAGTTGTCAAGTTTGTGACTACTAGGGCATTCTTAACAGCTCGAGATAGGAGTTCATGGCAGGCGATTTTTAATTGTTGTTGTCTAAATTGATAAACAGTTGTTCAACTGTTTGTCGTTATTACATTGCGTCTTCGGTGGCCAAACATGTCCATGCTGTTAAAGCTACACTTATGTGCTTGCATTCAACTGGCCATTCTGATATTTGCTAGTCCCCGAATTTCTTCATCACATTTCCTTGCACTACCCAATGAATGAATCTCAATTAATATATTCGTTTAGTGGGGAACAGATCTTATTTAGTGTGCAAATCCTGATAATTGTGAATTTGGGTAAAAAACACAAGTAACCCTTATACACATGATATCAAACATTGATGGAATCACTTGCCCCACCCCTTTCATGGCCCCCAGCTTGGATTTCAAGGTTAACAGGGGTAACATTTTTAAAATGTTCCCGATTGTTTTGAAAAAACACACCATGATGTTCTGTCTGGTTACAAGGATTCCAAAAAGGTTATGTTTATACTACCCGTGACTTATAGTTTGGAATTATGGGGTAAAAACTGTAAACATGGTACAAAGTCAATTTTGGTTTGTACAGGGGTCAAAAATTACAAGTTTGCCCAATTCTTGTAACATGTGGTTAAAATTGTTGTTTAGCTGATAGAATGAAATATAGGATAGTTTTGACTATCTTACGTGTCTTGTTATTAACCAAAATGGGGAAAGTAACAGCTATTGAAGCTATTGGATTATATTGACCTGTTACCTATTTTGTTGGATTAACGTGAACACTAAGCATAACAGATAGAAAACTCCTATTTCAATCCTTTAAGCTAGGGAACAATTTGTACCACATATTAAATGGATGTCAGCACTTTTTATCTTTGACCCATGTACAAACGAAAATTAACTTTTTCACCATTTTTACAGTTTTTGATACCCCGTAACTCCGGAAACTATAAACCATAGATGTGTAACTATACCTTTTTGGAATCCTTGTGACCATACAAACACCATGGGGTGTTTTAACAATTCGACTTTTAAATTTTTTGACCCCTGTATACCTGAAACCCAAGCTGGTGGCCATTAACACTTTAATGCCCAAGGGGGGGGGGGTTCCATAGTAACCCAACATGATTTTTGCGATTATCTCAGTTACCGCAATCGTTTTCAAGGGTTTTTTGCTAATTGTCTGATTTTGAATACGCTTCTCCTGATACTAAAAAAATTAATCCGCACACACGCTTCTTAGATAATTATGTTGGGGGGTAGGTTTGGGGTTCCCCTAGGAAAACCCCCCCCCCTTGGGCACTAACGGAAGTGAAACTCAAGATATTTCTAATTACAAAATTAAAGTAATTAAAATCTGGGAATTTTATTTGCTTAGATATCTACCTTAGAGGCAATTATTTAATAAATAATAAATACTTAAATCAAATACCTTTATATTCTGATAGCATAACTTTAATATTTGTCATGACGTGGCGCTTAAGTGTAAGTCTATGGGAAAACCAAGGTGAATTTTTAAAGTTTTCTGAAGGAGAAAAATACAAGATTTTATAAATTTGGCTATATTTGCAATGATTATTTTATTGGTTATTTTAAGTAGATATATGATTATTTTGGTTCAAAACCTTTTATTGGATTTGCTGATGATAGAAATGTGCCGAACCACTCTTTTTCTCGGAGAGTGCCATTGTTTAAAAATTCCCCAAAGGTCATAGGTCAAAATTTCTGGATTTTCATTTTTATTGTGGTATGTGGTTCTTACGTGACCCCCATTTACTTGTATTAGTGTGTCCTGATCAAACTCCCATGGGAAAGTGTTTATCTGGGTTGGGGTCCTAGGACCCCCCCCCTTGGCACTAACGGAAGTTTTTTTAGCTTGGACACTTAAGTGTTAAGGGGGGTTGGCAAGTGCTTCCATCAATTTTAATTGATTAATCAATGCCTAAAGTACTGTGTGTGGCAATCTCACAATTTTAATCCGGAATCGCACACTCTTACACTAACACACAGTCCCCTGCTATTCAATCTCTGACCGGTGATGTTTGAAACACCGATGGTTCGCGTGCATTTCAACCTTCAGTGTTGGCTTCCCATGTCCGGATGAAAGGCCAATTACTGTGAACAACCCGACCCATTGACTGTTTTATTGGCTTTTTAAGTGTTTACAATTGTATAGGATGGAAGATCTGAAAACATAACCATGAACTTAATTGGTCAATGCTTACAAGACCAATTCAACTATGGTTTAACATTTTTTTAACACACATACACCAGACTAGCCTGTACTACCAATGGCGGCGCCAGACTCTTTTTTCTGGTAGACCTTTATAAATTTCGTCAGCACTACTGCACAGCATTATACAGCGCCTGACGGAATAAAATTATTGTAATACCTCATTTGCATCTTTGGCATATCTGCACGAAACTGTACTTCTTGGAGGGGGGGGTGAGGGGGACGGGAGCAAAGTGTTTTATTTTGGAACTCCACAAAGAGGGCATGTAAGCCTTGCAATAGTTTTTACAATTATACTTCCTATCAAGACGGGCCCTTGAGACATGAGTATTCAGGACTACGTGAACGCCGTGATCAGATTTTCCTTGAATTTGCCAAAATATTTCAATCTGATGATTTCAAAATTGGCTGCCAATTTCAGATCCCAAAAATTACGCTATTCTAATAAGCTCACCGTTTCTCTAATTCACGTACAAAAAGATACACAAATAGTGCAATCCCTTATGGTAAAGTTATGGAATAATTACTTTTTATCACTCCTTTAAACATATCTTTTTTTGAATTAGTTTGACTTTTGATCTACATGTAATTGTGCAATATTGTAGTTTTTGGTGTCTTTTAATGTGTAATTATTTGTTTACATTTCCCAGAATAATTGTTTTATTGATTATGTTTTTTTATGGAATTAAATTGTGATATTGGTTACTATTCGCATTAGGCTGCGATGGCAATATGTTATAAACATGAAGGAATGAATCAATCAATTAATCCATAGTGTTTTTTGAATAGGTTGGGTTGAGAGTGTGTTTGCGTTGAATAAAGTAATAGTTTTTCGGGATTGCTTGGTGATCCTGGAGATTATCATATGTAAGTAACAAATTGGCCTCATTGACAATGATGATGGGCAATATAAGTGTGTGGAGACTTCAGTGATTCCAATAAAGAGACCACGGCCATTTCCAGAAAGAAGGGCCCCCCATTTTATTCCGAACCCTTTTTTTTCACATTTGTATTGCGTATCAATGTATTAGAATCATATCAAGTGAATAAGCCGATCGCCGTCTTTATATAATAACATTATTTTAGAATTTAGTATTTTCTGTCATGCGCGACAGAAATGTTTTTTCCACTTTTAAGACCTTCAACATTTTTTCACTTTAAGACATTCTGTAACAAAACACAAAGTAGGAAATCCATTGCGTTGTCATTATAAACCCACAGAAAATACGGATGGCTTGAAATCCCTTTATATTTGCACCGTTAAGTATTGATTTATCGTAATTGTTACAAAATAAGGGAATTTTTTGTTTTTTTGTTAAAAGTTATCGCCTCCCTTTTAAATTTTGGTGTAGTGGTAGTAGTATAGTATTAGTAATAGTGGTAGAAGGTGGTAGTTTTGGTGGTGTCTTTGATAATTATATTGATAGATGGAAGCCTATGGTTGCCTTGCTGTATTCCGGTGCAAAATAAGAAACCGGTTTAAAGGATTTCTTTTTCTCTGCCCACTTGTTCCTGTGGTGTCGTATTTCTTGGGTATTTTTTATTTTAGTACGTGGTCTCGCGGCCTTTAGTCGATCTGTCCCCCATGAGTAACCCTGACGCCCTTTTCGAATGGCGATTGCAGATAAAAGGAATTAATGTAGGTGTTGTCTATTTCGTGTTCGTTATCTAAACTACTTTATTATGCATTCTCGTATCGACCTATCATATCACATGGTGTTAAATTTGCAGGGGCGTGTCACTTAATCCAAACTAGTCTTAAAGATATAGAAAACCTGTCAGATATTCTTCAGGCGAACCACAGGACGTGATGTTTGTCAAACTACTTCCCATGACATTTTTTAAAGTTTGCGTTTCGGAAGGGTTCCCGCGGGGTAACTGAAATTAAAATAGACAATGTTATAAGCAGGCATATAATAAAAAAAAAAAACAAACAAACAAACAAACAAACGATATTCTGAGCAAAGTTACCCAATTGGTGGACATCGATGGCCCACTGATTTATTCCATGAATGTATTGATAGATAGGCTGAAGTTTAGTTAAAGCAGCATTAACACATTTGTTATGAAAGGCGCTCGAAATTTTTTAAACGTGAGATTTTTGCACAGTTACATTGGTAATTGGCGAGTAAACTATACCTGTGAGTGGTAAAGATCGTACTTGTCGCGTAAGAAGGAATTTTGTAGTCAAGAATAATAAATATTGAAATGTGAAATATTTGTTAGGATCATTTTCGTGACATTGTGCTATTTCAGAATGCACAGACAGAAATTTCACGTGTCTAGCGCTGAATTAGGATCGGGGATCCCGAATCTAATAACAAAATCGATTCTTTTATGACACATGCAGACTTTTGAGCATTACCGTTCATAGGTATAGTTTGCTAGACAATCACTACCACAACTGTACATAAATATCACAAATTTGAAAATTAGGGGCGCTCTTAAAAAATGTGGAATTATGGCTTTAAGAAGAGGTTATAATCCTTGGATATACCATTCACCATGCTTCAAACTATAGAAAACGTGTTCAAGCCTTCCTCCCCACACTTCAAAAGTTAATATATTGGTCTTGTACGACAAACGCCTTTTACTTCTGCTAAGGTCATCAGCTTGTCCAAAACTCTTAAAGGTTTCAGGAAATGAGATGATAAACCTTCTCCAAATCTTTGTAGGACATTCCACTGCAAAAAAAAAAAAAAAAAAAAAAAAAAACAGGGCCAGAAAACGAATACACTACTAGTGACATCATTTGTGAAACTATTGATTATCAGTCAGTATCATGAATAGATTCACACCAGTCGCCTGGATTTTTCTATTACTCTCTGATAAATCAATGGCACTACAAATGATGTCATCACCAACCCAAATATTGAATGCTCTCTGGTCCATCTTTGTAGACTTGACACACATCACACCAATTCTATTTGCATTTCTTGGGACCTTAACGAGGTGACACGATCGCTAAAATATAGTGTGCAATGAGTCATTTTCGGATTCTCCTAAAAAGAAAAGAATAATATATTGAATCACAAAAATCTGGATGTTTCTTTAACAATTATGCAGTAGGAAACTAAAATAGTAAAAATAAAAAGTTAAATTTAGTTGGCTTCCGTACTACTTTGCAGTGAACGTGTTATTTTATTTTTTAGTCATTATTATTAACAAATTGTTCATTCATAATTACTGAATTTGATCTTTGAAGACAAAATGACATAACTTGCCATATGATTAATAATGTTATCTCACGCACAATCCCTGCAGCATACCGACTCCTAACAACGGGCTACATAAGGCCAATTTATCTATTGTAAAGCCCAGACAACCTCCGTAATCGGAAAGAAATCTTTCAACTAATAATGTATGAAAGGAATATAATTGATTGCCCAGTGGTATGTATTTCAATATTTTAAGGAAATCGCTGGGACAATTATATTTTATTCAAAATACTCCAGGGGAAATTGAGGCGATTTCTTCAGCTGCATTAAATATGAATATTTCATGACAATGCTGTACAATGATCTATCAAGAAATAAAACTATACTTAGTAAAGCAAAACGGTGGGTTTGATTACATCAGACATTAATACTATTTATAGTCCTATCCAATTCTCAAAAATAACTTTTGTTATGGACAAGTCTGTTTTAACTGTTCCCTGTTCATGAAGTTTAACATATTAAATCTTAGCTCATGAAGCTTAATCTGTGGGAGGTGTGTAAACAAAAGATGTAAACCATTTCATTTATTCAATGACTGTTTAAATTTTAATGACTCTTGCGGGAAAATCTGTATAAAGTCAAAAATCGTCTTTCGACAAATGCATTTATGTCGACAGACTGTCTAAATTATGTCATTATACTTTCCAAATGAGTTTCTACTAAAGTTTGCATCTCAATTAAAAAACATAGGCTGGTATTCTGAAAGGGAGTCTAACTTTAGTCCTGGGTTTAAACCAGGGTTAGTCCTACAAGAGGGGACCTTTTTTCCTTTCAAAATACTGTGAAAGTTAAATGTAACGGGTGAGAAAATTCCTCATGGATGGGCCAGAATGGCCCCATCCATGAGGAATTTTCTCACCCGTTACAGCACACTTTTAGAGTATGTTGTAAGAAAAAGGTCCCCTCTTGTAGGACTAACCCTGGTTTAAACCCAGGTCTAAAGTTAGTCTCCCTTTCAGAATACCAGCCCTTGTGTTTGTTAATATAAAACAAAACTTCGGGGAAAAGGACTTAACTAAAAGCTTAACTACAAAATGGCGACTTTTCTAAGCTACAAGATAGTGTTTGTTAAGCATATTCGTCTCAGCAGGAACAGAACTTAGGGAGAAAAAGACATAATCCATGTTCATACCATCAAGGTTACGAAATAGTATTATTTTTTTATTAAACTAATATAAGATTTGTATTGAAATTCTTTAATTGGCGACTTTTGAAAATAACGACCTCTAATTATATTACTACTGCAGTCTATCAATGAGATCCCCCTTCGCTCAATCTTGTCTTCCTTAATTACATTACTTATAAGAAAATCCCTACTTTGAATCTTTAGATCTAATTCTCTATTAAGTATAGCTTCTGCGCATTGTGGCATTATAAAATTGTTATTGTACATACGATAAAAAAACGGTCATTTCATAACTAATTTATGTCATTTGTACCCAAATAGTCCAACGTCTAATATGGTTCGCATGTTTTCTCTTTGGATTTCTCAAACACCCGTGTACTAAAGGCTTTAATCACAAATACTAGACTGTGTCGCCATATCAACAACATAATTCTTTTAGATATAGTCGAAGTTGGTCTTGGGAACGTCGATGGCACGCATTATACATTAAAGGGGGATAACCCCTTTCGCAGGGTATATGAGAAAAATAACATTTTTCAGACACCAAAATTTTTATTTCTTCCGGTAAAAATCTGGGGTTTTGGGGATGAAGCTATTTGCGATCAGGCCATGGAACTTTAAGTTAGCAGTACATCATATATTTTATCCACCTGGACACGATTGTGTCCAGATTGACAAAACATATATGGCCTTGAATATGGCAAAAAATAATAACGACAGTACAAATATTTACTAAATCGCTGGTAATTTTTGTCTTGTCGACAATTCCATGTGTTGTGTGTACACTATGCCTCAAGAATAATGAACGAATGCTTTCTAGATCACACTAAATTCAACAAATTATGTTTATTTTTTTTCTGGATACCAGGACCTCCAGATATGCTATTTGTTGTGCTCACGTGTATGGCTTAGATCTAGGGGAAATTTCCCCTCTAAAACATGCCGTGATTTTTGAAAAGTGCAAAAAATGCAGTAATGGGACTTTAGGGATATACAGCTATAAATTGGCAAAAGTCCTCTACATCGTTAAGAAACAATGTAAAATAATAACAAAAAAATACGGATGGGTTAGGCAGCATTCACTTTTGTCAAATTGATTCCCATGAACTTTTTTGGGAGAAAAAAAAAACAAATGAATGAGGTCGGTTTGTGTGCAATGGATGAGTTTAACCAGAGACTCGCAAACCACCAGCATTCATTCAGAAAGAAGAATGCAGACCAAAAAGCCCTCACTCTAAAGAATACAAACATTGATAGCTCATCTGGACGCTGTAAGGGTAGAAACATTGGTTTGCAATTGAATGGACGATCTTGGGCCATTCTCTACCATATACTTAAACATTAGTAAACGTTGTAATCTGTGTGTTATGGAGTAGTCTTTGTCAAAGACGCCTCAACCAGGATCGCCGGAAGCGCGTATCGAGGTCGAAGACCTCTGCCGAGACTCCCCATATGAGGACAATATACCACATCGTATACAGAGACTGTAGGAAACAAATAAAGCGCAAAGCCTTGATAAAAGGCTATTTATGAAGAAGTTCTACATTTCCTACCACCCAGAAATGACAACTTTGAACAAGAGATGCGAATTGGCTAATGCTTGTCCACGTGCTAGTAAGTTCAAGCTCAGAAACCACACGTTCTTCATTTTGTTTGAGATCGCCACAATACCCTGATGAGGAGGTGATAACACATTTGATCTCCTTCAAGCAATAATGGCACTTTCTTGAAGAGCGTCCCCAATTTTCAAAATTTGAGATTTCTGCTGAGTTGTGTTGGCAATTGTCTAGTAAACTCTATCTGTGAACGGTAATATTCAAAAGATCGTATTTTGTAATTACAATCGAGATCCCGGAGTGTAATTTAACGGCGGAACTGGAGATGGCAAATTTCTGCCCATTATAAAATGGCGCCACCTCACGAAAACGAGCTCTAATTTGACTTGTCTGAACCAATGGAACAACTAATGGATGAACGTAGACATGTACATGTCGCTATTTCCAGGCTATTTCATATTGGAAGACTGTTTCCAACAACCACTGAATTATTATCGGAGATCTCCGATATTATTATTCTAATTTCAAATTTCCTTCGTTTGCGACACCTAAACATTTTCGAGCTCTAATTTGACTTGTCTGAACCAATGGAACAACTAATGGATGAACGTAGACACGATTATGTCGCTATTTCCAGGCTATTTCATATTGGAAGACTGTTTCCAACAACCACTGAATTATTATCGGAGATCTCCGCTATTAATTAATCTACTTACAAAATTCCCTATTTTGCCAAACCTAGACATTTTCGAGCTTTACCACTCACAGGTATAATTTACAAGGCAATTACCAATGCAACTGTGCAAAAATCTCAATTTTTTTGGAAAATTGGAGGCGCTCTTAAAAAAAAAACTTTCAAACATCCTTTATGTCTTTGTTTGAACCTCATATGTACGTTATTCGCGTGCCTGTATTTCACACCATGGATTCTATTTTATTTAGTAATCTCGCGAGATATTACGTGTATGGCAATTCGTCTCGCCGCCACTTTGAAGTGTAACACCTCCACGGCAATCGTCAAGAAATTTCCCGGTATAATTGCGTGGATTTTCAAAATAGCATTATATTCTTGACAGGAATATATTCTTTACACATCTGTACTGACAGCGTTCGGTACGATGAGAGGTTCTAAAGAACCAGAGAAATCGCCAGGAAGCACTTCCGGCAAAATTAAGGACGGGAAACTGCCTTTGGAGCAGAATTCGGAAACCGTGGAGTCAAAATCTACGGCGAAACCGCCGGCAGTAACTGATAAGAAAACCAAAGCCGCACCACCAAAAGCCTTTGGGAAAGCGGAAACTAAGACCAATAAAATTACAGAGGACTATGGAGAGCGCCTTGAACGTGTTGAAGGCTTTCTGGCACGGCTGGTAGACGTGTTTGAACAGCCCATTTCGGATCAAGAAGAAGCCGATTTTCCCATAGCCGATGCTGTTCCCACATGTAGTCCAATGCCAATGCTGGGCGATATTATGATATCTGATGATGATGACATGACCAATCCTATCATAAAACAGCAACAGAAAGTGGTCAGCCAAGGTAGCTCTGGCACTAAAACCTCTAAAACTGACAATGAACTTGTCAGTGCCAATGCCACGACAAAGCCACAAGAGGTGGGCTTTGCAACCAAATACGCCAAACCCCAACAGTCGGTGAATCAATAGATGACAAACTTGCTATCAGTGTGAAGTTCCTAATGGGGAACAATCTTGAAGAAAAGATCATGCAGGAAACTGGTGATAAATATCTTGTCCCAAGCAATTGTGACATCCTTGACGTCCCACGAGTTAGACTTTTTTCATTTCGGACAGTGTCACTGCACAAACCAGATCCAAAAATATAAAATTGCAAAGTATTCAGAGGCCACTCGTGAGAGGCATAACTGCCTTTACCAGTGGTAACTGTGTCATGACCACTGCTCAACAGGATGTGTTTGCAGGATGAGCTGAATTGCCTTCGAAAGGTTAAGCCCGAAATGAACCTAAAGTACACCCATATCTGAAAACCCTCCGTCCCAGTAACCAGATTGTTGTTTGGTGATAAACTGAGTTCTCAAGAGAAGGACTTAACGGAAGAGCAGAAGACCACAGCGTGGGTGTTGAGGAAACAAACGTCAACGACACGTCGCTACCACCCTACAATTACACTGGACAGCGGCAACGCTACATAGAAGCAGGTTGGCTTCCAAGCAATTCAAACAGCCGAGCACCATCCAGAGATAGAGATGCTGGGTCTTTTTAAGCCAAGAACCGCGGCTGAATCAACTGAGACGCCGCTACCAAAGAAAAAAGCAACAAGAAGAGCCCCAAGACAAGAAACAAGACTAGAGGGACAGAAGAATAGGGCACCTATTAACCTGGACCTGGTAGGTGAGTACCTTGCATGAAATGTTTCAAATGCTATCGGATAGGCCATGAGCCCAAAGCGAAAAAGATGCTCGGTAAGGACTAAGGTGGCGCACCCCTGGGAAGTACATAATTCTTCCGACATATTTTTTTCTAAAATTATAGAAATCAATTCTACGTGTGTTCACATGTCAAGTATGTGCACATTTTCTAGAATAACAGTGCCCAACAGACAGGCGAGGATCAGGGGAGGGGGCGGAGGGGGGGCCCGCTCTCAGCGTAAGTCTGCAACATCTTGCAAAATCAGCCATTTTGGACAAGTGTCAGCCTTCAGCCCCCGGTAATTTTGACGATTTTCAAATCCTGGATCCGCCCCTGCAACAGATGTACATCACGATTCATTGACTCCAGCAAATAATGGAGCTAAAGTAAAGTAAATCCGCTCGGTATGCAGGTGATCAAGAACTTCAGATTCCTTTTTCATCTGGAACTGCAAGCCATTGTTATTATACATGCAGCTGAAAAGATTTCAGGTGCTATACCACCACCCCGATTTAGATTAAAGTATTTTCATGATGTGGAACACAAATTACTTGTCCTCTTTCACGAATAAATAAAGTTAGAGGTTCTACTGTGTGTTCAATTAACTTTGACCCTATATTTGATCATTTCATCATTCAAAAAGGAAACGAAGGTGAACAAAACCCATGGGGGTAAAGTTGTTTGGCAAACTGCGACCTAACATCTTTGTGCAGAACCAAAACCGTAACTTGCCGCGTAACCCCATTTCTTTCAATTTACTGCGTTATTAGCAGAAATCGAAAATCATTCACCTATATGGAATGCAAGTATTGGTGCCGAACAAACTTTTAAATTGAATAGAAAAGAGGTCCTACATTAACATGATTAAGGTGTTAGGACACAGTTTGCCAAGCAACATTTTTTTTAATGATTTATATTCATCTTGTTTTTTTTTAATAAATGATGGAATATACGGTCAAAGTTATTGAACTCACAGAAGAAGCTTCAGGTTTATTTATTCGCGAGTGAGGATATAGCTCAATCTAAATCGGGAGGTGATAACACCTGAAAGGTTTCAACATCATGGAAGAAAATCGGGCTATTTTTTGACAAAATTCAGTCATAATTTACCATCGATACCCTATCAACGTTTCTACGTCCTCATCACTCACAACAATCATTTGAGATATAAAGTAACTTGATACATGTATCAGTTTCTGCTGGAGGAGTTGAATAAATCATACCATATGCAGGAACAGACATCGGTGGCAACCTTTGATGTTTAAAGTATTGTCTTTATTTGTAGACCAAAATATACCACATCTTGAAAAAAAGTGTTTCAAATCAAACTTACCATTATCACTGGCTTTCTTTATTTGACATAAACATTTACTTTCTGGGCAGAGAATCCAATCCCTTTACAAACTGAGAATTGTCAAGATAGTCATAAAGGCAAACTCAATATCTTTTCATGTGGATGAATTGCTCAAACAGAACAAACCTGAAAATATAGGTTGTGTTTTAAAATTGATAGCCTACCCGGCGGATTGGAAATTGTGTGTTTATAATTACTTGATTCAGTACATTATACAGACAAAACAGTTAAGGGGTTCAGACAAATCTCTGTTTATCCGTTATCGTCGCCCCATCAGAGCAGTATCAAAGGATACTATCGCCAGATGGCTCAAGACTGTCATGTCAGCATCTGGTTTGGACACCAGCGTGTATAAAGCACACTCAACAAGAGCAGCATCTACATCGCCAGCGGCTGATGCGTACGTCCCTGTAGACGATATCTTATGTACAGCAGGGTGGGCAAATGAGGACATATTTAGGAGGTTTTATAAGAAACCTATCAAGAATGACAAGTCCTATTCTCAAGAAGTAAATATTTTTATTACAATTACTTGACAAGAACTGATCCAAGTAAAAAAATGGAAGTTTTATTGAAAACAAGTGTTTGTATAGTCACTACAAAACAGTAGTGCAAAGATTATGACTTTTGCATGTACATGTAAATAGAGAGTAAAGGCCCACAAAATTGGAAGTGAACAAAATGGGCAGTTTACTGGTTACATGTAAGTATTCAGGTTTCATGCAGTTTCTGAAGAACATGAACTACAGATTTTCAACAGTCCTGAAAGTTTTTGGGAGAAGTAATTTTCCCCAGAGAAAAGGCTTCACGTAATATCTCGCGAGATTACGAAATATAATAGAAAGAATAAACGAGAACTTACCTGTTCAATACGTATTTATTTGATGAGGATTCGGAGTGAGATATTACGTGCCCTCCACTCCCATCCCCTCATTTAGCTTCACGGCTTGTTCTCTTAAGCTTTCTAGTTTCATTTTGTCAATTGCAAAAATTGCATATTTTCTTTAAAATTAATAAAATGCCATTCAATATCTTCCCCTGAATATCAGTGATCAATGATGTACTATACACTGACTGCAGCAAAAATGGCGCTATTGATATTTAGTAAATCCGCCCGCATTGAAAGGACAAAACCCTTCCGATCCTTTTTTTATCTATAAATTCAGAGAGCTATTGTTATTGCCCATGCAGTGAAAGGATACAGGTGTTATCCACCACCGATTTGTAGATTGCACTGTCCTCGTTTAAGAATAAATAACGCGAGGAGCGTCTACTGTGAATTCACTACAAATGACCGACCATAGTATTTCATCATAAAAAATTTTTTTAGTGGAAAAATGAAAGGATAAGATGAACAAAGGTAATGAAAGAAAGTTGTTTAGCAAAATATGACCTAACATCTTTGGGCAGAAACCAAGACCCGACTTACAGTGAAACTCATTCTATGCAATTCACACATTTTAGAAAACCAATGTAAAGGGTATCCAGCGACTTATGGGCAAGGACATTTGGAAATTTTGGTATCGTGCATTATTGCTGAGATTTACTATATTAAATCCACTTTTTCATTAAGTGATCGGCAGCAGTAATGTATTTTATTAAGGTCGGTGAATATCAAAGGTGTTTGATTTTTTTTAAAACAGCGGCGAAATCCAGTAGAAATGTAGTTACGCAGCAAGTTATGGCTATGGTTCCTGCACAAATTATGTTAGGCCACAGTCCGCCAAACAACTTTCTTTCAGAATTATGTCATCTCGTTTCCTCTTCGAATACGATTGAAATTATTCGGTCAAAAGTTAATGGAAAGCCACAGTAGATGTTCAAGACATTATTTATTCGTGGACGAGGATGATAGGTATTTTGTGAAAACAATTAGCTCGATCTAATTTGGGGTGGTGTATAAACACCTTTTTGGGAAATATTTTCCAACTTCATGACAACAAACAATTGGGTCTGCACCTAGGACAAAAAAGAATCATTAGTGATTTGTCCTCTGCATATCCGACGGCTTAAGAATATTAACAGCGCTTTTATTTGATGGAGTGGAATGGAGTTGATGTAGTATGATGTACATCATAGTCACATATAGTCGGGAATTTTTTGAAAATTGAATTACATTTTTATTCATTTGAAGAAAATATGCAACTTTTGGACTTGACATGGTTGATACTTCGCTGTGAAAAGGTCATTCAGTCTTTTCGTAGAGAAAAAGGTTGGAACCTACTTGCATGCATCTCATGGACATTTCAAAGGAGTTCCCGTCTAGATTGGCTAACAACTTCTGGTCTATTTCTAAAGAACTTATAGTTTGCGCAAGTGTACTAACAGTAAAAGGCGGTTCTGGGTCAGACGATGTGGGCGTAATTGGGAAAAAAAAAAATGCTGACTGGAAGTCAAGATATCATTGATACTGTGGAATTATGTAGAATGGACACTACAGGGGGGAACGGAAACTTCTTAAAAATAAACACTTCTTATTATTGTGTGTTGTTGTTGAATATGTTGGTTTGTAATAGATCAATGTGATGTGAAGATTCCGCTTATATTCGTGACTTCTTCTTCTGAAACTTATTAATATGTTTCACATAACTGAACCGTTGTTTGATATGTAAGATACCGTATTCGGTATCCAGAGTTAATTGACGACACAGAACATCCAGAATAATACCCTAAGAGATGCCTAAATCAAAGAGGTCTTATAGATTAGAGAGGCAAACGTTACGTAATCTTTAGAAATTCACCCTCTCGCATGTTTTGCCGACCACAAGAAAACTAGAGTACCAACAATTAGAACGCAATGGCTGCCTCCGCTTTCTTCCACATACTGTGGAATATGTGCATATACACTAATCAGTAGTGATACAAAATGAATGTATGTGTTAGAGGTGGCCAGGTATAATAACAGTGTACCTGGATCATTGTGCTAAGTATACTCTTTTTTATCATATGCAATGCGCGTTAGGTGAAAAGATTGTATTCATTGAGGCGGTTTATTAAATCAAGACAACTGATGGGTCATTTAATTCGTTGTGTGGCCATAGGTTAGCGACAAAATTTAACCACCCAATAGGACCCAAATGAAACACACGATATTTTGGCGGAGTGGTTGTATCGAATTACATTATGTGTGGATACAAGCACCCAAACTGATAATTATTCGTTTGCAATATTTCCAAAAAATGTCAGCGCCCGAGCACGGTAAACGACTGTTTTTTAATGCGTTTCACCCCTTGGCCCAAATTGAAGAAGCCGGTTGTTTTTTAAAAATTGAAATCATTTTATTCATTTTGACGAAATATGCAACTTTAGACTGACATGGTTGTACTTCGCTGTGAAAAGGCCATTTCAGTCTTTTCGGTAGCAAAAAGGTTCGCGAACCTTACTGTCTGCATCTTTCATTGACACTTCAAAAGGAGTTCCGGCTAGATTGGCTAACAATTTGGATATTCTAAAGAAACTTATTATTGTGCGCAATGTAATAACAGAAAGGAGTTCTGTGGCAGACGATAGTGGGAGTCGTAACGTACGTAAATTAATTGTTGAAAAAAAAATGCTGACTGAAGTCAAGATATCATGATACTGTGGACATATGTAGTAGAATGTTTGCATAAAGGAACGGACTTCTTAAACTTCCCACTTCTTATTATTGTTGTGTTGAAATTATGTGTAATAGATCAAATGTGAGTGAGCGCTTATATCGTGATTTCTTCTTGAAATTAATAATATGTTTCCACATTACGGAACCGTGTTTGAGTATGTAAGATACCGTATTCGGTATCCAGAGTTAATTGATGAAACAGAACATGCAGAATAATACCCTCGAGTAGCATAAATGAAGAAGCGGTGTTTAAAATACGTTTTCAAAGGTTCTTGAAGTGATTGCGTATTGAATTAGAGAGTGTACTCAACTTTAGCGACCATATTATGAGCATGTCGAATATGCTGTTATCTAATAGTTGCGGTTAAAGAAAGAAGATAGTAGATTGTTTGAATGTTGGTTAGGTTGATGTTTTGGGATTTTGCTATATTCAACTTGTCAATCTTAAGTAACACGTCTTCTTATGTATAAATTAGACGGCGCGTATGAGTCAAGCGAAAGCTTTCCTAGTATACATGTTGAAAACAATCACACCCGGCAAGTATTGCATTTGGGAGTCATCGAGTGTTGACTACTTATAGGTTTACCCACTCGAAACACCGTGTGTCCCTCCAAGGCATTACATGTCTACTAAAACGAACTAATTATACTCTTTGTCAAAGACCCTACAAGATAAGCGTACTTTAAGCGTGATGGGCGTAAATGAGAACGTTGAGATATACTACTAAGCCCCGCCCCTTGCAGGATGGGAGCGCGCTTACTTTGTAAAAGGTATTTTGATGAAATACTATAGGAACTGTAGGAGGTTCGTTTTGTTATTTTAGTAATCATGCATGAATAGTATGTTTATATTTGTTGGTATCTTCGATGTGTTGAGTGTTTTAGTAGGTGAAATGGTGGCGTGTGTTTACGAGTTTTCAGTAGGCAATTGTGGTTATAGCCACATTTCAAATTAAAGGGGTTAATACCAAAATTGGCGAGGGGGTGGGTTGCCCAAACATATTGCCATAATTAACATGTGGGAGGATGACAAGTGTAAGGTAGGGTGTCCTTGATGTGTTTTGACGGAGGTGCCGTTTGCAGTTCTAATACACACACTGGCCAAGTATTGCAACGTGCAGAAAAGCAATTTAATTCAGAAATTGATTTAATATTGTAATAACAGGAGTTCTTGACTACGCATTACGTAATTATTGTCAAAGTAGTGATTTTCAAACAGATGCTGTTTCCCAGAAACAAGTAGTGCGTAAAACGTTAATTTGATTAACATGATCCCTAATATGGCGGGTTTAAAGGAGCTGGCTAATGATAAATTGCCGATGGTACTCCAGAAGGCATAGAGGCAAAGGAACGTCAAAAATGGCTGCCCAATAGGCGCTAATGAACTTTAGGAGTTGTCAGGGTCGACTCGGCAAAATGGTAGGGGGTATGGACCGAAAATGAGACGATCATGTCAATAAAAAGATGGGAGCACGTTCCTCACCGTTGGACTCGGGGGAATTTAATGGCAAGAAAGAGGTAACGCGATAACTTGAAAACAAAACTTTGTAATCGCACTGTTGATTATGTTGTTGGTCAGCAATGTGGAAAGCGTAGTTAGACATGATTTACGTAAACCTCGTGATTTATCATTCGAATGCATTTCGGGGTGTCTCTGAATTTCCCGACTTTTTTCGAAGACCACTGTTTCCAATGACTTTATCTCGTTTCCGGTCCTCACAACCACACAGATTTTCTACCATAAACATTAACGTAAACCCTAATGAATTCGAATCCGTACAATCCATTAAGTGGCTGTTTTTAGCCATATCTTTTGTTGTTGTTATCGTTATCGTTTGCTGTTCTTTCATCCGTTCATATTTAGGGAAAGTGACAATCAAATCAAAGTTGTTCACCCTTTGGAATGTTGGGAAATAACATTGTATGAAAAACACAACTTGGATTTACAAAAGTATAGGGTCAAGAATCCATGGTCTAATTTTGAAATCAATTGGTTGATGATGAATTCGGTTTCTGAATGTTGCCAAACTTTTGGCCAGTGTATGTAAATCTTGCAAGTGACATAACATGTTTTGAACGAGACATCCTTTTTATAGTATGGGTTTTTTTGCCTAACTGTACATTGGCAATTGGTAATATCTATTGTAAATAGAATCTTGTGTCCTTGCTAAATTATTTTGCCGTCATCTAATGAGTGTCAGAAGAAACAGGTACATTTCGACCGCATTGTACTCGAATTGTACTGGATATGAATAAGCACTGTACTCAAATGTACTCGATCTAAACTCTAAAGAGTATTCATTGATGGTTCCAAATTTGCGCCTCAAGAATGTAGAGGCAAAAAGAACATTTTGAGTGCAACATTTAATGTTGAAATGTTCTAAGAGGTGAAAAGGTACATTTCCAGTACAAAAGTATTAAGAAAATTTTCTAAGTATCAAAAAAATTACATTTCAAATACAAATTTATTTACTAAATATATGTATATATATTTCGAATACGCGAGCACACTTCGAGTACACAAATTAAAACATACCAAGTATACAAGCGAAGTTCACGGCTTCTGCAAGAACGATTGCGTAAATAATAAACATGGTGGCTTCCTTAACTCGTCTACTGCTACGGAAATTAAGCATGAAAAGCGTGTTTTCTTCGAAAAGGAATACTCAAATAACCATGAAACCATCTTGGTGCGTCTTATTTAGGGAAATTTCACTATTTAAGTTGCGATAGATTCATGCCAATAAATTCGAAATGTATTTTTATTTCATGAGAAGTACATTTCGAGTACAATCTGAGTAGAATACAAGGTGAATAAAAAAAAACGCTCCTCTATCGAAAAAAAAATTACATGTTTGGGCAAACAACGTCCGTGGTTCAGAATGCCACAATGAAACCAAATGAAATCTAGACAGCTGCCCATACCTTTAAGATGCCGTCCAGGGGATACAGTGGAAAGAGTGTGAAGATGGTCGCTGTGTACACGAATTCTTTTATGAATGAAGCTTATTAACTACACATCTACATCACTAAGCAATAACAGCAGTTTTCCAAATATTTTGACAGTTTTACACAGTTGCATTGGTAATTGGCTAGTAACGGAATTGTTTTAATTAGATTAATTAATATCGGAGATCTCCGATAATAATTCAACGGCTGCTGGAAACGTCCTTTCAATAAGAAATAGCCAAGAAATCGCGCCATGTACATGTTTAAGCTCACCCATTAGTTGTTGCGTCGATCCAGACGAGTCAAGTTGGAGATCATCATGGAAGGACATAATTTGGCGTTTTCTTGTCTGCCTATAAATTTCAACCAGGGATCCCGATTCTAATACAAAGTCGCTTCTTTTATAGGTGTGTTTCTATTGGGGCCATTTACCGGAAGAGAGACGGAGGGGTTAAATGTGCTCAACAGAAACTGACCTCCCTCACCTTTTACTGGTAAATCAACCGGCAAAAATTTTCCTTCCCGAGGAAGGAAATAGCGGAGTCAGTAACCGGTAAACGCCAATAGACACACAGTCCCGTTCCGCCGAGAGTCGCATGCAGGCGAGGAACGGAATTGATAATACCGCGTTTCTTGATACGAATCGACGATATGCCTTACGTGTGGACGCGTTACACTAGAGAGATGAGGGCCAGCCTTGGCGGTCCGCCTCCTCAATCTTACGTACATCGCCTCTAAGCCGCTTGTACAGCACCCTGTCATCCGAACCCTTTCTAAATGTTCACAACAAACGGAATATTTAACCCTCCTAACCTCTCATTTGCCTCTGAATTTTGATGTAAATGTCAAAATCGACATCCCCAAAATTTTCCCCCTTAAAACTATCGCAGGTCCCGCATATTTTTGTTGAAAAAGTCACCCCACAATGCTTACATTGACCTCGGTGTACGACCGTTTGCCGAAAATTTTATGTTGAGCTGATCGACAGCAGCCCTGGAGTATTTTAAACCGGTAAACCGCGCCCCATAGAACTGACCGTTTCCACCTTTTCCTTGCTCTTTCCCGGTAAGAGATTTACCGGGTAAATACGATCTTCAATAGAACACGCTTTATGACCAAATGGTTGAGCATTGTCATTTGCAGTACAGTTAAAGGACAATTCCCAACCCTACTAACTGTGCACCACTCCAAAATTTTGTAAATGGGGGCGCTTTCTAAAAAAAAATGTCCTGTTCTTGCTTTACAGAATATCAAATACACTTGATTTTCAAGAAAACAATTTTTGGATTTTTTTACTCACGTTGTAATGAACTCGTATTTTTCAGGTGCTGGTGTTGATTGTAGACATCCCATTATCAGGATGCAGCAGCCCGTGAGGGCGATCTTCATTACATGCATAGATCTTTCCCACGCAGGACATGGCTTTCAGCAGAGTGCTAGAGCTATTTCGCAGAGTGCTAGAGGCGTTTAACTTCAGTAAATTACCTTGACGCAATGTTCCCCCGGAACCACCGTAGGTGCCGTAGCTCACGACTGGGCTTTGGCGGAACGCTTTAAATACTTTCGT
>JAMKCH010058854.1:0-10754 GCA_023653785.1 Ophioderma brevispina | reverse complement strand
ACAATACAACACGCCTTTGTGCGCATGACTAATAATTATATCTACTAATGAGTTAACCGACGTCCACGTGATTGGATATTCGTGGGTTGGTTCAGAGATTATTACTTTAACTGATTAGCTTTTAGCGCCCTGTAGGTGACTAGAGTCGCTCAAAACTAGTATTGTCAACGGTTTCAAAAGCATTTATATTCATCGAGACATATTTAGATCACCCAGCATGAAGAAAATTAATTTCATGGGAAGTGCTAGCAATATGGCTAATCCGAAACATAGTACACTGCTGCTATCAAACATAAGTTCAGGTGGTTGGTATGTTTTGTTCTGTGCATATTGATTTGCTAACCCTAACCTGGTTGTGGTTGGCTTGAAACAATTGTATGTTAAGGCCAAAGTGGGGACTGATTTTGTAATATCATATTCGTGGTGGTATAAAACATCCGACTTGACAATCAAAAAGCCTTTCCAAGCCTTTCCCTGTGAATATCCCATATATATGTTGTCAAGCCATATTGTGCGCCATGACCTGTACACAAATTTGACCTCAAGACAAACATGATTATTCTATATGTTTGTGGTCCTCAAACCACAATCAGCTATTAGTGTAGATTTGCAGGAGGCGGTCATATACATTTTCTCCGATACTATTTGTTCACGTATTTTGTGTTTTTTAGTACCATTAAAAATATTGTATAATATTAAAAAAATTAAAAAAATTAAAAAAATTAAAAAAATTAAAAAATATAAAATTTTTCTTCTCTTGCATTATCGCTGCTTTCCCTTTAAAACTGAACGCAAAACTCAAGACCCCCCTTACTGGGCTATAGCTCTCTACATTCCACGATGATGTTTCTTTCTAATCTCTATCATCTAAATCTACGTTTCTTGTGACCACCTTCAAGTCTTCCCTCGTTGGTTTAGTTTTGCTTGTGAATCATGAACGGGTGGGGTGAGTGGGAGGCAGAAAAAACAAGTTTGTATATCATGGCTTTTCCAGTACAACGCGTGGTACTCCCGAAAGACTTATGAATTATATTTTTCATGCGATACTGATTAAATAAATACCAATAGTCGACATTTATATAACGTCTGTCACATATATCAAACGCTTTTATTACATATATGATCTACGACACGAGAATTGTCACAGCCACACATGCCCAGCATACTCACCGAAGGACATTTGGCGGCGCTCAGAGTGTTGCACTGAAATTTCGTATCCCCTTGCTAAAATTGGATAATCTGTAAATCTCAACATGTACAACTAATCTTAAGAAAGCTAAGGTTATTCATATTTTAAAAATGGTACCATCCAGTGTACTCCCATTATCGTCCATTATCAGGCTACTACCATGTTTTTTCTAAAATTCTTGAGACATATATTTGATAGATGTTCCAAGTTTATAGAAAAAATGACATTTTAAATAATAACAATTCGGATAGCTCAAATCATTCAACCGTTATGGCAATTATTGAGTTAATGAGTTTTCAATGCTGTGGAAAAGAACCAACAACCCTTGGAATATAGCTGGATAGTAAAGCCTTTGATACCATTAACACGATATAGTGTGATAAGAGGTATAGTACTAGATTAGTTTGAAGATTATCAATGAATAGGGTTCAATATGTTCAATAAAACTCATGTACTTCTAATACTTTGAATACCAAAATGTGGAGTCCCGCAAGATCATATTGGGTCCATTATTGCTTTATCAGGGTCCTTGGTCAGGGCATGGCATGGCACATCAAAATAGGCGGCGCCGCCAAAACATGAGTGGCAAGTGGTTCCGTTTTCGCCGACAATCTGTTCGTTTTTTGCTAAAAGTTACAGGGATGAATTAGTATTATGCTACCAACTTTTAAAATCGGCACATTTAAAACATGCGTTTTCCGTTAAGTTGCCGAATTCGTAGCCTGTGGCAGAATACTAAATTTTTTCAAGTACATTATAGTCATGGTTAGTTTCACATGGACAAAGATATGAAATCTAATTCAGATGAGGGTGGAAACTACCACACTATCGAAAAACGGGAATTTTCAACATTTGGAGTCTTCAAAATTCGGAAGTCCATGAAGTGGCTGTATCAGTGTCTGGCGGAGGCCAAGACATTTTGACTCCGGCTTAGGCAAGATTTGGGTATATCCACCCCAAAATTTCAAGTATTTTCGCTTAAAAAAGGGTGGGACTATACTCGGGTCCGTACGGTATAATAAACTGGGGAATGGATGGCCAGTACAGGATGAGCTACATGATTTCTTTTGATCGTAACCAATTGAATAAACCAGAGTATATGAAAAGTATCAGTATTTCAACGAACCGCATTTCTATGCCATGACATTAGGACATGAGGAAAACACACGGAAAATCAAAGGTCCACGCAATATTGTTCATAATCTTAAAGCTTTTGTTCGCACCCCCTAATTCGGAATGGGTCTGCATCAAACATTGTCGTTTGCCAATAAAAACATCAGTGAAAAAATGAATCAAAATCTAAAGAAGCAATATTTATTTTCAATTTGGAACCCAATGAATTCATCTTTTGGCGTCCAATTGCAATGATGAATAACAACTTTTCTTACGTGATTTCTTTTAAAGCGGTTATATTTTTTGGAAATAGGTAATAAAACAGGACATCAAGTGTTAACTTGAAGTTTGAAACAGACCAGTAGCCTGTGGGACTATAGTTTAGAACGTACGCCTGCTTCCCGTCCAAAAACGGCCACCAAGTACCAATATCCCAATTATGACGTCACAGACGTCATAGTGAGGAGGGAAAGTCCGGAAAATAGCCTGAATGAATAGGGCGGAAAAGAAAATGATATTTCGAATTTTAGCGACCTCAAACATAGCTCTAAATTACGTGTGATATATAAAGCTAGTCATATACCATCAAGTAGAGTCAAAACCGCATGGATGAAATGAAAATTGAGTTTCCTAACCTTTTTGCCGAACCGAAAAATTGAATTTTTCACTGTGTGTGTCTAGGGAAATGGCAGTTTCGCTAACATGCGAACTTTATAACTTTATGACGTCATTGCACATTGTAAGTAATGCTCGGCATGTTGGATAGTTAGGTACTCAATTTTGGGATATACTGGAAAGAGGAGGACCATAGCATCTATGGTACCAAAAATCAAAGTGTCTGTGATTGTTCCTGTGTTGTGTTAGCCTGAGGCAGTTGTTTCTTCTCTTCCGAAGGGAGGGTGGTTGCCACCCCCTATCCATCCACTTTGGCGATCACCCTATATCTTACCTACCCCGGTGGATGTTTGTTTTTGGATTGAAAAGGAGCCAAAACATGTCAATTGGACACCCCCCCCCTCGGTTAGACAAGGGTTAAACATTTTAAATACAACCCCCTACAATTTTACTTTAGAACAAACTGGGTTGGTACATTTTGTGGACCCCACTTTTCTGCAATCCACTTTTCTGCACTAAGTTTTGCTCAGAATCAGCCAGCCTTGACGGCAGATAATGATTATCAAGGAAAAGAGGAGCGACTATAGCTATTATTGGTACCAAAATCAAGTGTCTGTGATGTTCCTGTGTTACGTTAGGCTTGAAAGCATGTGTTTTTCTCCAGTGGCGTAAATTTCTTTTCACTTGGGGGGGGGGGGGGATGGCGTTGACGAAAGTTATAATTGAAAGGGGTTTGCTGACAAAGATCAATTACTAGCACACGTGCGCGCGAAAGCGCGCCAAAGAAATTTGCCAATAAGAAGCTAAAACATTAAGAGAGTTTTGGTCATATATCAACTTTTGGCATCGTTCCAAGACTCAATATCTTCCGAAATGACTTCCGCTGCCTGAAGCGTAGATTGCCCCCGCCGTTAACAACAACTGGAGCGCCACATCCAGCGTACGCCAAGTGTTTTTACGAAAAATAAAAACAGTGTCTAAAGAGAGAACGATACACGAGTAGTAGGGTGGATGCATGGGACCTTGAACATGAACCACCCTTTCCTTTATTGTCCTCTTGCATTCAACACTAGTGGTTTCTTCATTGTGTTTCTCTTTGGCATATTTGAGGCAGTGAGGAATGATGGGGAAGGGGAAATTGGCTCTCCCATTAGAGTGTTGTCCGCCCATTTGTCGCGAACAGTGACTTGTGGCTGTTCCATAGTTTCAGCAGTAAAATTACCAAATTTACATGAATTTCGTGATTATTGTTAGTCCCCCATGTCCTCCACAACAGTAGATAATTTTGGTGCTTTAAACTGAAATTTTGAAAAAATTCTATATTTGATTGTTCAATGCGTAATATATATGTAGATGCGAGTCAGCAACGATATTCATTTGTGCCTATGCATTATTTTTATTAGGCCTATTTTTGGTAATTCGTACTTTATTATCAGATAGAGAAAAAGCTTTTAGCTTACCCATTGTTCCGAATTTGGGTTCGGAATTCAGTGTGCTTGGAAAAAGGTTTGAAACTGCCCTAGTTGTGGGAGAAAGGGGGGGCCCTTCGAATAGTGTTGCCTCTCCCATAGCGATTATAGTTATTTTATTTGAAAATATTCCCTGTTTTTAAATTTGAGGGGTCAGGTGAAGAATCCTCACTGACATGTCGGTCTTTTAAGACAAAAATCATATAAACCCTTTAATATAATAGGTCTAAACCTGGGGTGATGCCGCCTTTCCTGTCACAAACTGCAGGGGATTTTTTAACAAAAAGTTATGATTAACGCGAAACTCGGAATTAGAACTAAAGGACAAAAGGTGAAATCAGCCCGAAGGTCTAAATCGAAAGAATCGATACCGCTGGTCACGCAGAGACCCTGCGCCTCAACACGTTGCGTATTATTCTGCGTTTTTTGTCGGAGCTGTACGCACTAAGGATAGTCGCAAGGGCCTCATTGTTTCAAGAAAAATAAGGATTTTCGCTATTGAATATCTCAAAGGCGTCCGGCTAGTGACTCCATTATTTTTTTGTTTTATTAGAAGCTGACATGAGAGTGCGCCAAACTGATATAAAAAAAATCACAAAAAAAATTATGGCTAAATATTGGATTACCAAAAAAGTCCTCGAAAAAATGATTTTTCAATTAGACTTAGTAGTTAATTTTGGCGAAAAAAAGGTGTATTTTGTAATGGTTTTTAACTCAAAAAGTGACATCGGTGACCTCCGATTTTTTTCTTGAATTTTTCGATCATGATCGATGAAACCGTATTTATGCGAAGTTCAGTTTGAAGGAAAGGAAATTTATGGACAGGACGATATATGACCCAAACCCCGTAAACGTAATTGTAATTAGAACAAAATGCGCGCAAAGCGCGCGGAAATTTACCAATTTTTAAACTATTCTGGAAAAATATGAGGTTAGTTTTGGTCAAATTGTCAAAAACACATGAACCGGGCATCAACATTGGTGGGGGGGGGATGTTTTATAATCCCATTGACCAATCCCCCCTCACTCCAACATATTGGGGAGGATATATCCCCCCATCCCCCCGGGATTTCCGCTTATGTTTCTTCTCTTCCGAAAGGGAGGGTGGTGTTTGCCACCCCCTATCCATCCACTTTGGGATCACCCATATCTACCTACCCCGTTGGATGTTTTGTTTTTGGATGATGGAAAAGGAGCGGAACATGGCATGACACCCCCCCCGTCGGTAGAAAGGGTTAAATTTTACAATTTACTTTCTAAAATTTATAATTTTCTGGGTTTAGTACATTTTGTGACCCCACTTTTCTGCATCCACTTTTTTTCTGCACCGTTTGTGCTCAGAATTCAGCAGCCTGACGGAATACTTTTATTCCGTCAAGGCGCTAAATTCTGAGCCAAAACTGGTTGCAGGGACAATGTGGGTGCAGACAAGTGGGGGTCACAAAAGTTACCAACCCGAATTTTCGCACCTATTCCCATTCGGAACCGTGAACTCGGTTTGTCTCGGATTCTCGGTTTTTCCACTGCAATGGAATGCCTGCGACACTTATCCCCGTAACAATTTCATCCATGATACATTTCATCCCCCTGATGTGCTTCATCAGGGAAGAAGTGCTATTTCATCATTCGCCCGATTATTTCATCACGGGGGGGGGGGGGGGGGGGGGGTGGGGGGACTGGGAGCACGCATTATATTGCTTCTTCACAGTGGGGGTGGCGACTTTTGTTTGGTCTTATCACCTTTTCACTGAGATTTATCATTTTCATTTTTTTATATTGGCCGCCGGCCGTCCTGTAGGCCTAATGCAAGCAAGCGCAGGCCTTTGCGCTAAAAGACACAGTGATTATAGGCCCGATGCATTATAATGCATGACGAATCGTGCGGGGGTGCCTAGGCCACCAGGGAAAAGCAGAAATAAGGCAGAAAAGCAGAATGAGCAGAATGCGACCCAAACAATGAGAAGAATGGCCCGATATGACAGAATGGAAAGAATCCGGGGGATAGATAGCGAAGAAATAGGCAGGAAGAAGAGAAACGATCGTAGAATGCAATTAGGTATGACAAATATTTAATGCTCATGAGGGCAATGGTACAAAATATTGCCCGAGCTGACTGCAGACAGTGGGCCTACATTGCCCTCGACCTTCGGTCTAGTAGGCCCCCGGTCTGCAGTCCCCGAGGGCAAATATTTTTACCATTTGCCCGAATAAAGAGCAGGTAAAGTAAATATTTTGTTTTATATTAACTCATGAAAATATTGTTGTCATTTTTATTGGTGGAAAATGCATAAAGTTACATAAAAATATTACAAATAAAATAGTGTTACAGGACTACTCACCTAATCACGTCATGATTTAGCAGAAGTTGAGTTTCCCCATTAGTCCAAATCAATAGTTCTCCAAGTTTATAAAATCAATCCAAAACAATTTGATCCTCGCAATAAAGTCGTGTTGTCCACGACGAAACAGTCTTCAAACTTCAAGTTCCAACCAGTAACATTCCAATTACTGGTAACAAAATCATCGCGATGGACGGGCGACTTTGTTAAAAACTGCCGGTCCAAAAGTTCCCATAAAAAATCGACCTATTGACGGCCGCCCGGCGTCCAAACGCTCCATCAAAATCGGTACTATTGACCGGTTGACCCGTTATTTGGGTGAAAAGGAAATAACTATTTAATGTCACGTGATACAGTTTCCACAAATAAATGTCAGGAATATTTGTCATGCCCGTTATAAAAGCCAGAATGGGAAGAAAAGGCAGAAGAAAAAGCAGATTGGGTGGAATAGATTCAACATACATTGAAATTATTTTTTGTGTAATAGGGTTATACCTACGCTGAGCAACTGAATTTTGTCACCATTGAAGTTGTATGGGGAAAGTTCCCCCACCCCCTGTAACCCACGAGAAGATGCCAAGAGGGCAAATATACCAAATAGCCTACTTTAAATCAATTGTAATTATATTAAATTTTAAAGATACTTTTTTTTAAACTCAATAGAAACAGTATAAAAGACCTGACCTTTGCTGAAGAAATGTGTGACCCTTTTTACCTATTTTGTTGTATAATCTTCATAGCGATGCATTGTGGTCACCATAGACTATTTAACTCCTTGTTACCACCGAACAATTTTTGGCTATACTAAAACGTTATTTGCGACCTTATTTAAAATATTTCCCCTTGATAGAAGTAGACTTTGTTAGAACCTTTTACCCCCCCCCTTCTGTGGATGGAAACATTGCCGACATTTTCCAGCGGGACAGTGGGCTATTAAAAAACCTTCTAAAAGGCCTTTGTAGTCAAATCAATCGTCAATCTTTACTTGCCAAAGTTTAGTCACGGAATTGATGGGAGCGGCCATGTTGCAACAAATAAAGCACGGCTGTGTGATGGAATGTTAGAATTTAGCGGATATTAGATAGTCTGTGTCTCACAATGTCACTGTTTTTAAAAAGCGGGAATAAATGTCAAACGAAAACAGCTTTACAGGATGTAATGCTGAGTAGAGCCATTACTATTAGAGTCACCTCAATGCCACATGCTTATAGACAAAATCCGAACCAGCTAAAAATGAGCCGCCCTCGCTTTGCTTTGGTCAGAATTGATCGCCATTACTGGGGGGATCCAACCCAAAACCCCTACCCAAATCTTTTGATACGTCTTGCTACCACGCTTGATTAAGTAGAATTCAAAAGTACACTTAATCTGCACTTTTGGGTGAATTCAAGCAGTATGCACCCCAGCTAGGGCTGCAGTGAGGTGTTGGAATTGTCAACCGGATTCGTGTATACAATCACTTGAAATCCCCTAGTAAATCAATTTGATACCTTCAATGCGGAACCTTGGAATTACCACCTATTTTGCTATCCTGGCCATCTGAACGTGGATGTGGGACACTGGGACTTGCAATTGGCTCTCCATTGGGATCACTGTGGTAAATTCTTTACATCCGAAGTAAGAACCTATACTCTTTATTTGTATTTAGGTTAATCTGTCGAAACATCGTCGAACACAACCTTCCCAAAGCGCATAAAGGTAAACTGCCTTCTTCCTCCAAGAGACCCCCGCATTACAGTTCCATTCTGAACAACTGCGGCTACACCCTAGCCGCACACACCGAGAGCGCTATCGCATGGAATTGTCACCTTGTTAGAAACTCAGCCCAATGGAAACAAATTGCAACCCACCTGCAGACTCCGCACGGGAATGGGCACAACCCAAATTGCAGTGTCCATGTCAACCAATGTCTCCGCCAAACCTAACCATATCGCTTCAAGCAGACTCTCTTACTTTACTTTACTATACTTAAACAGATATCCCTGCTTTTGCAGACAGATTTAAAGCAGCATCAACAAAACAAATCTCAAATGAACAAGGCTACAGAAAAAGCAAACACCAAAGGTCCTAATTATATAGGTGTTTTGAGCCAATGTTTGAAAGATTAAATTACTAGCACCCGACTGGGAAAAAATTGGGGCATTTGTTCCATTTTTGAGCAGAAGCCTGAAAAGGCCCGGTCTCCAGCAATTTTTCTGATGATGGAATTTCAAGCATAATAGTAGATGATGAGCGAGCGGACATAGCACCAGGCCGTGATTTGATCTGAAAGCAGTCCGTGATGTATTGAGGGCAGAAGCCAGCAGTGACTTGTAGGACATGAGCAGAGTGTTTTAAAAACTAATCCTTTTACAACTGGCAGGCCAATGGACAGTTGGTCCAAAAGTGATGTTACATGTGATGAACAGGGCTGCCGGAAAATGAGGACGAACACATTTATTTTGAAGTTCGAAGTCTTTTAAGATCCTTAGTAGTTATGTTATAAAACAAGAATGTCACAGTAATCCCGTTTGAGAGAAACAATTGAACGCAATGTCATTACAGTATCAGTGTCATGAATAGTCGGATGCGCTAGATATTCTTAATGTTCCCAATTGATAGACTTTGAAAGCTGAGTATGTGATCTGACATGGCCATGTGTGATCAAACTCCACACCAAGATTGCGAATCGAGTGAGATGTGGGGATTCGGTGTCACAATCAGTAGGGTAAGATGGTATACTCTGCTACGGTGAGTGGCGAACTGCAATGAAAAACTCTGTCTTTTACTGGTGAAAGCGGCACTGGCAAATTTTCACAAAATATGAAATTTCTTCAATTTGACTCTCACATGAATGAAAGTATAGGCCATTGGAAGAACAGAGAATGTTTTACACACACAAAAAAAAATAAGATAAAACATACACAAAAAACAGATAGGGACATGATATGAGGATAACGGATTTGCAGGTAATTTGTTAGGCTAACTTTTACGGTTTCCATAACTTGAATCACAAATGTGTAGTATTACATGAATATGTGACTGTTACTCACTGAATTTACAACCACAAAGGTTATAGACCGGTCTAAACAGTGTGCATAGGGGGAAAACATGAATTATGGCGTGCGTGTCTTGTGTTAAACGACATTTTCGTCGTTCTGCTGAATTAACGTCGCCGGCGACGGTAAATTATAAAATCGTTCTGTTTACCATAAGAAGATGATTTGGTCTTAATTATTTCGGGTGAGGGCCTTTTGTATATAAACGCATTTACAACCATGCAAAAATATCGATTTTGAAAATATGAACCTCGGGCGCAACTATTTTTCAAATGTGCCAGTGTCTCTTTAGTTGAAGGTTTATTGCAGTCATCCAGTGCTGAATCTCCGCGACACACTGCGTGAGCCTAAACATAGCACACACTTATGGTGCCCTTGCATTCGCTGGTGACTGTAACAGTCAGAGCATTACCTGGGGTAACAGGAACACCAACCCTGACGGAGCCACCCTAGAGGACTGCTTCCAAATCCGGCGTACAATTTTTGCACGATCCCAGGCAACCGACCGTTTTACTCTGAAGGTGGACCACAACTACAAATCCCGACCGTGCATTTTGCAACATGGGACACCATCTCTGTTCACGCACTGTTCAAGTCCCAACACAGACCATCCCTGATCCGTCAGGAGAGCCTGTAAACCTGCTACCAACAAGCCAGTGAAAAGGTGAAACTTCTTCAAGGCAGACTGGGACCAATTTGAGAACCTGGTGGATTCAGAAGTGCCCAACATCCCATACCAACCTCCTCCAACGGGATAACTCTTACACCGCATTGTGTAACTCTTTATCCATGATGCAAAGAAGACCATCCCGAGTGGCTGCGTCGCAGTTATATCCAACCTGGATGAGGAATGTGATAAGCTTTACAATGATTCTCTGAATCGAACCCGGGAAAGAAAGCGTCATCCAAGGCTTCAGATCGACAAACTGCTTGGACAGGAAACATTGTGAGCGCTAGGAGGAGACGGTTCAGGGAATCGACTTCCCTCACT
>JAMKCH010058850.1:0-10270 GCA_023653785.1 Ophioderma brevispina | reverse complement strand
TCTGGGGGCTTTGGGGATGAGGTATTAGTAATTAGGGCCCAGGGCCTTTAATATGTTTGGAAATAACCTGTAAGCATTCTTCAAAAATGTCTCTATTTGCACAAGTTATGGTACAACATAATATCAAAAAAACTTGTTTGCTAACAAATAAAAAAGTGAAGCAGTTCAAAATATTCAACTTGCTGAGTGGGAAGGGTGTGTAGTAGAACATTTTAATTGCCAGAGAGAATCTTCAGTGTTCTAGGCCAATTTTACAGGCTGTTGTTTGAGCCCTTTGTGTAATGGATTACAGGTGGTACGAGAGATTTTGAGGCACCCAAATATTGGTTATAATAGTTAATCATATTAGATTAGACATCAATAGATTTCTTTTCATTGTATTTGGCTACATAAATATCTTAAATGAGCGAAAAAAGGTTGATATTGATTGCTCATATTTCAATATAAAACACTAGGCCTGAATTTCGCATTTGCTACTACGAAAAAATTAGAAATTTCACAATTTTTGTACCAAAGAAACATTTCAAGCTTAATCCTTTAAGATGGGGATATTTTTGAATGGAAAGCTTTAGAGCAAAAATCAGTACTTTCATTTTTTGAGGGGACACCTGATAGTGAAAATCTCTTGTTGCACCCTTTAATCTCATGTGTAAATTTCTCCGGATTCCACCCTTTCTGCATCGATAGGTGGGGTTGTCAGTTTGAGGAGGGTAGTAACTGGTTACCTGGTAGAACTAAAAAGAAGATCACCTACAAGGGGCATCGGTGTTGTGGAGAGCTAATGGCGGCCATCAAGCACATTGACGTAAGAGGGCATCAGCTTTGCTCATAAACCATCACACAGCGTATATTGCTGTGATTATGAGGTGAATCCGCCCACCCCATTAGCGGGGACAAAAAAAAATGGATTTAAAACTTGGTTTTAACTGCAAATACTACTACTAGGCGAGCATCACCCATGATGACATTAAACCCTAAACACATCACACGTCCACCCGACAAAACGTATGACCAGCAATAACATTCTAGCTTTAGACATACCAATGGCAATTGGCAGACATCATTGCTAGTTATTTGCTGAGGGGGACAATTACCCTCAAGCGAAAAATTGGCGGGAAAAGCGTATTAATGTTTTAAAATTCACCAGAATTAGCTAGCAATGGTCTCTTGAGCGGAACACGTCAAACCAGCAATCCGCCAGCACGCGTTGGTTTTCAGGCCATATCTGAGGAGAAAAGCGACCCGTACCGGCTTTGCGCAGCATTATGTTTTTTCACTAGCGGTGCTTTCGGGTTCGTCAAATGACCGTTGCAAACCTCTGCAAATTTGGAAGGTTCCCGTATTCACTCAATGTTCATGAAAAGCGAGAATTTAGGGAAAATTAAGCTACACAAATGGGATGGGGTTAAAATGTTGGCTCTTACGGCTAAAGGATGTTTGGTTGAATGTTTTGAGCGTAAGTGTACCCTTTGGATGCTCTTTATGTCAAGGCTTAATCAAGGCATTAACAGCAGTTATATAATTAATAATAACGCTGACAGATTGGTGCCAAGATATAGCGATTAACCTCCCTTTTGAAGCTCTGCAAGTCCTGGTTTGATGCTACATGAGCAGGAAGGGTGTTCCATAAGCGTACAGAGAATGGGAGAAATGATCTTCAGTGGGAGGCCAAGTTGGATTTTTGAGAGTTGCCAATGGATATGCAAATGATGTTTCAAAATGGAGGCTCTCTTTTTATCTCAAGGAAAATCAAGGTATTAACAGCACTTATATAATTAATAACGCTGATTGATTGGCACCAAGATAGCGATTAACCTCCCTTTTGAAGCTCTGCAAGTCTTGGTTTGATGCTACATGAGCAGGAAGGGCGTTCCTTAAGCCTACAGAGAATGGGAGAAATGATCTTCAGTGAACGGCCAAGTTGGCAAACTCATGAGACCTGACTGAGCGCCTAAGGCGAGGATCAACTGAGAGCAGCTCACGTAGCAGCTGACTGAGGAGATCTGGCGCTTGTCCATAAAACCAGGCCTCTGACTGTGACAGTCTGCCGATTCCCGTAATCAATTTTCACGTTCATTCATCACACTCCGTTGGAGCTAAAGCGGTTTGGAATATTTCCAGAGCTTCGACAGCTAAGGGACATAACAACGGCCCCATAATGCAGTGGGCACACAGCAACCAGTTCTGGTATGTCCGATGACGTAGGAGATGACATAATATTATGGCAGATGACATTGGATGGCTGCGATGGCAGAACAAATAAGTTTGGCACAATCGTCGAGTATCACCAATTTCCTAGGTCACAGTCAGTTCCCATTGTTGCTCTTCCCTGATAAAACATGCAAACTTTGATTTGCAGACACAAGCTGATATGACCTGCTATTTTGATATTACTAGGGGAGCTAGGACCACCTCCTTTGCACCCCCCCAGAACTAAACCAAACCAACTTTTTTATGTTCCTTTTATGACCCCAAAACATAATCAGGATGTTCCCAAAATTTAAAAGTGGCCCCAAGGGGGTTTATTCAAGATGGCGTCCAAGATGGCCGCCAAAATAGGGGTTTTTCACTAAAATGAATTAAAACAAGATATAAAAAAACTTAATTGTCAAGAAAAATCAACAAGATCAACATATTAGATCATAATTAACATATCCGTGCCTAAATAATTTCATTCACATGTTTTAAATTCAAAATGGCGTCCAAAATGGCCGCCAGAATAGCGTTTTTCACTAAAACGCATTAAAACAAGTTATTAAAAACTTAATTGTCAAGAAGATCCAATGAGATGAAAGTCTCAGGTGATAATGAATACATCTGTGCCTAAATAATGTCATTCACATATTTTAAATTCAAAATGGCGTCCAAAATGGCTGCCGGAATAAGAGTTTTTTTTTTTTTTTTTTTTTTCCCTTTTGAAGCTCTGCAAGTCCTGGTTTGATGCTACATGAGCAGGAAGGGCGTTCCTTAAGCCTACAGAGAATGGGAGAAATGATCTTCAGTGAACGGCCAAGTTGGCAAGGTCATGAGACCTGACTGAGCGCCTAAGGCGATGATCAACTGAGAGCAGTCCAGGTAGCAGCTGACTGAGGAGATCTGGCACTTGTCCATAAAACCAGGCCTCTGACTGTGACAGTCTGCCGATTCCCGTAATCAATTTTCATGTTCATTCATCACACTCCGTTGGAGCTTCCGCGGTTGGGAATATTTCCAGAGCTTCGACAGCTAAGGGACATAACAATGGCCCAATAATGCAGTGGGCAGTGGGCACACAGCAACCAGTTCTGGTATGTCCGATGACGTAGGAGATGACATAACATTATGGCAGATGACATTGGATGGCTGCGATGGCAGAACAAATAAGTTTGGCACAATCGTCCAATGGCGGTGCCCTCGGGTGTCACCAATTTGCTGGGTCACAGTCAGTTCCCATTGTTGCTCTTCCCTGATAAAACATGCAAACTTTGATTTGCAGACACAAGCTGATATGAACTGGGGCCGATTTCACTAACTTTTAAATGCATCGTAAACATATCGTATAGAACAAAACCATCGTACGACTCACGATCACCTTTTCACCCTTCGTAACGTTACGAAGGGTTTGATTTTCCCCCGTGTAAAGTCCCTATACCTTACGATGCGTCGTACACTTACGAAGGGTTTTTGCGTCTTTGTGAAATCCAATCTAGCTACGAGCTAACCCTTCGTAGCTATGATGCATCGTAATTGTTTAGGGAAATCGGCCCCTGCTGTTTTGATATGGCATTTTTTTTAAAGTGAAGCTTGTATCTCACCATTTGATGCTCAATAGATACCCCACAGATACTCCACCTGCAATTAACTGATAATTCATTTCTTTATTTCTCCCCAGCCCGAGAGATTACAAGGTACACACTATTCTGTCCAGTCTGATATTTGGAGTATGGGTTTGTCCCTGGTTGAGATGGCAATTGGCCGGTACCCTATCCCACCACCTGATGAGAAGGAGATGGCACAGATATTCCACCTACAATATGATGAAACCAATAAGAAACCTGCCAATCAGCAACCAAGAGCCCCTGGAAGGCCGGGAATACCTGGTAAGCTTTTGGCCTAAGAAGTGATTGTTGGCTTGGTATATATGGGCAAAAAAGGCATAATTACATAAATACCCTTTGTACCTTCTCTATCATGTGTGTTATTCCGTATACCTGGACCCGTGCTAGGCAATTTCCTGGGCCTCCCACACCAAGGATTTTATCAGTAAAGATTGGCCTTTGGTTACATGCAGCCACAACGATTTTGACAGCAGACCAGATGATAATGGGTTACAGTTTCATTGAAAAACAGCCTAGAGGCGAGACATTTTGTCTAGAAATTAAGGACATGTTCCGGCCAGAATTGCCTATGTCTCGCTAGCTTTAGCAATGGTTCAGCTTAACTGCGCTAAAACAATGAACCACTGAAGCGAATCTGAGCTACTTCTAGTCCAGTTTCCCAGGTAGAGGGTTAACAAAATAAAGCACATGACACGAAGTAGGTGCGAAGGGTAATTATGCCAAAAATAGGGTTGGTATGTCAGATGATTATATTTTTTGTCACTTTCATAAATGTTCTTGGGCAGGTGTGTGTTAAAAATCTGCTCTCGTCTCCAAAGTAGAATTGATAACAGAGCATTAACGGCTGACTTGCAGCATGTTTCTATTGGGACAATTTTTCCAGTTTATACCAGAAAACGGATTAAATTGGCTCAATAGAAAACAGCCGTCCAACTGCATTTTCTTACTTACAACGACAAAAGTTTCCACTGGTATTTATCCTTCTTTTGAAAGCATAATGGCAGAGAAATCGGTTAATGCCAATAGAAATACACAGCATTCCGATAGAGTGCACATACCGGTGAAAGACCGGGAATTGATGCCACGTGATCGTAGCAATTGACCCCGTCCCAGCATGTGCAGCGATGTCGACGTTAGCAACACATTTTGTCATCGTGCTGATTGGGGGATACATTTTGGCCACCATTTTACGAATTCCAATTTTTTTTTCACTTTTTTACAATGCCTGAAAATGCACCTCCCGTTCCGGTGTTTGTTTGGACAACAGAGGCAACTAAAGCATTAATTTCTGTATGGGGAGAGGCAGATATTCAGCAAATTTTGGGTGTTTTATTCAGCATTTTAGGTCTTTAGTTCTAGTGATGTGTTGTAATAACGTTTATTAATGAGAATTTATTGTCAAAAATCAACGCTCTTGCATTATTTTGACAAGACCCCCTATGGCTTTCACCTAAAGACCAAAGACCAAAATTTTATGGAAAACAGACATTTCATGGAATTGGCAATTTGTAACATGGAAAATGGAAAGTTCAATTTTTAAAATATTGTAGAAACCTGACAAACAATGACTACAGAATAAAACCAATGTGTTGTTTATCATTTAAAGTATTACCAATTCTGTAAAGCTGTTTTACAATTCGATGACCTGCGGCCGATAAAAATCATACAACTTCCTACCAGCAGCGGCAGTATCACTATCAGAAGCAAAGCAGCTAGAAATGCAACCAAGTCTCTGTGCAAGCATCGTGGCCCAGTTTTGGTCGTCACACTGAATAATTAATTAGGTCGCCCGGGGCAGTGAAGAAAAAAGCACATGGTCGGGTCATTGCCTGCAGACTGTGGCATGTTCGAGCCATTGTTTTGATTTTTGATGTTAAGTAGGACGTCACTCAAAATGAAAAGCGAGCGCAAAACTTGGGTGTTCGATATGAGGATTTTCGTGGAGATGCATCAAATATAATGATGTTCTGCAATTATTTTTGTGACCACTCAGGTCTGAATGCACAAAAGAGTTCAACCAGGTCTAAAGTTAGACTTGCTGTAAGTGTAATTTAGTCCACCAGGAAAGACATTTTCCTTTGCATTGACATGAGGTATTTTATATTTATTTGCATTTTAATCTTCGAAATTTGCTAGTTCTTTTGAAGAAAATGTGAATAATTGTCAATTTTTGACAAAACTCATTTTGATTTGGACCAGGTCTGACTTTAAACCTGGTCTAACTTTTTGTGCATATGGACCTCAATGACTGATAATTCCACAGGTACGTTAAGACTAGTTCATGGTCATTTTAATTGATTTTCATGTTACAAAAAATCTGTGAAAATCATTTTTTTTTGTAAAACGGAGTACAAAAGAGATTTTGGTACGTATGCACAAAAGAGTTAGACTGGGTTTAAAGTTAAGATCTGGTTGAAGTGTAATTCTTTCCCACCAGATAAAACATTT
Source organism: Ophioderma brevispina (assembly GCA_023653785.1). NCBI lineage: Eukaryota > Metazoa > Echinodermata > Ophiuroidea > Amphilepidida > Ophiodermatidae > Ophioderma > Ophioderma brevispina. The sequence goes on along the minus strand of JAMKCH010058850.1, from coordinate 4,004 downwards.
TCCTTTGCAATGACATTAAATTTTTTTCATTTATTTTGAAATGTGCACTTAAATCTTTTACATTGCTAGAAGATTATAAAGAAAAACGCATAAACTGTCAATTTGGGACAAACTAATTTTGTGTTGATTTAGACAGGTCTACGACTCTAAACCGGTCTGTTGTGCGCATACGGACTTAAAGCCACATCAGCGATTTTTTTCAAACTGCTAAACAAAACAGCACCCCCTAGTTTTCATTCAAAAGTGCATTTTTGCACGGTGTGTTGGAAATTGTTGTAGTAAAGACCCTGTAAGTGGCTAAGCATAACGCCCTATTTGTCAAGCAATGATGATTGCTTTTATGCTTTGTTACTCATAAAAGCGGGATCCGACTTTTTAGGTGCAAAAACAGTCGAAAAGGCATCTTCGCAGGACCGCTTAAAAATGCTAAGTGTCTGTTTTTCACAATGACAGTAATATATATGGTGTTGTTATGACCTAACATTAGCAATTAGAGACAAAATTGGGCATTTTGAGTGGAAAAAAAGGGCATGATATTGGCTTTGTAAACTTCAGTTAAAACAGTAAATTGTAGTCTTACGCTCCCCCCTGCAGTTGTGACTTATTGTCATCAAATCTGAGTGCAGTTGATTTTGGCCTAGCTCAGGAAGATACAAAATATGCAGATAGTAATCTTACGTGTTAACAGAAACTACATGACGATTCTTTTTGTATGATTTCATTGTTATTCAGGGATGATGGAAATGGGAGGTATGGGTGATGCACCTAGGCCAATGGCTATATTTGAATTATTGGAATACATTGTTGAGAGGTGAGTATTGTGTATTTGTATTGTTAACCTCCTGAGGTTATACCGGCCAATTGATTGGTTATACATTGGGTTTAATGATGTAGTTAGCCCCTCAGAGACATGGTAAGAAAAACTCAAAGGTTTGCACAGATAATGGAAGGTGTAATTTGCATGGTTACTCAGGAGGTGTATTCATGTTATATCATGTAATGAGCCAATCGAGAGATGTAAGAAAGTGCTAGACTCGGGGCGTTAATCATCAATGTCAGACATGTGAGTTTTGTGGAATATTTTCAAACAGCCTCGACATAACGTTATAAATTTTTACAAAGTACGATTAATTCTAAATGCAAGTGGAGTTGATTGTTTGCATGTGAATCCGACTGTGCTTATGGCGTATGCGAGTCGATGGGTGAGAGCAGGTATTCTTGATGTTGGGTTCTGTATGTCATTTCTTTCTGTCATACTGGGCATGTGCTGGGCTAATCGTACGTACTCAAACCTGATTGCGTAAGTCCAGGGTTGTTTTTCTGCTCGAGCGGAAGAACTGCTGAGAAAAATTATGACATTTTTACACCAAATACACTACATTTTTAACTGTTCTAGACCCTTGGAAATGGGTACATGCAAGGCCAAAAATTTTAAATAGCTTTATAGCTTGAGGGACCCACTTAGCAATCTGTTGTAGTGTGTGAGTGTGTGTGTAGAATACATGTTAAGTTTTTTACGTCATAATTTTGGTTTTCAACTTGACCTCAATTGAAAAGTGAAGTCCACAAGGGTAATGTGTAGGTCAATGTAAGAAAAATATTGCTAAAAGTAAGTTATTAAAAATTTGTGTTAATTTTTTTTTAAATTGAATTTTAATTGAAAAGTAAGAGTTCATTGCGAACCAAAAATTGTGTCATAGGGCCCACTTATGGGATCCTCATATGATGATGAGGGCAAAGGTCAGGGTCAGTCAAAGGTCATGTGTCACGGTCAAAGGTCAGTGAGGCAAGTTGAAAAATAGGCTCTAAAAATTGTTAAAATTGACTCAATTGAAACCAAAATTATGTCATAGGTGCACCAAGGGATCCCTCATATGTGATGGGTCAAAGGTCGAGGTTGGAGCGGCCGGGCCCACAGCTTATATTCTTTGCATATAGCAACGCGAAAGCCGGAGAGAGAACCGTGAAAAGTCTAGTTAATTTGCCCTGGCATGTGGTAATGTAGAAATATACAATCTGCTCACTTGTTCACCTGCATGGACTTCAGCAATAAAGATAGAATGACCTTATGCAAGGGAAAAAAGGTTGGTCACTTGATCCATCAAAAAGTACGAGTATGCCGGATAAAAATCCTTTTAATTGAGCAAAAAAAACAACAACATCATGCCACCGCATTAGAGTTATGAGCTAAATCTAATTTTAAAGCAAGGCGTGCGGGGAGGACGGAGGAGGGAAGCTGAGACAATTTTTTTTTTGGCATAATCACAAGATCAGGACAAAATTGTACTTATCAGAAAGATTTCAGTTAGGCCTAAGTGCCAATTTTCATTGAGTGACCGTTCAGGATGACCATTGGAATCAACGTACTAACAACCAGGTTATACCATCAATTGTATGTGCCGCATAGAATCCGTAGACATCTTTGACTAGTACAGTTTGGCCTAGACAGATCACAGTGAAATGTCATTTGGCAGACGGTGTTGGATTTAGTAGCGGAATCAATGTCAAAACGATCAGTGATAGAAAAACATGCAGGTTTAATGAGTAGCCACATCTGTTTTCAACTGTTTTATGCATACCTGAAGACCATTGAGCAGATCTACTAACTACAATTCCAGACCAATTTCATACATTTTAGTTACCTACCACACAAAGAGGCCCATGCTGGGATTTGTTGTTTTCATTTTGATCCCCTCCCCGCCGAAATGAGGCAGCGTCCGTCTCTCCGTCCGTCATTGTGATAAAAATGTTAACCAGCCACATTGTGTATGATTTATTTGGTGTTCCGTAAGGGCGACAATGATGAAACTTGGTAGAAAAAGCGGATTGATGAGTTCTCTACCTTATTAGATTTTGGGCATAAAATATTGTAATTAAGTATTAATTTGGCTCATTTAAAGGCTGTATACAAGTTATCTGGAGTTCTGTATGCGTATAATGATGTACTTTGTGAAAGGAGGCGGGTTGAAGAGTTCTCGACCTGATTAAATTTTTGGGCATATTATTCTCAAATTTACATACATACGCAGTTGAGCTAATTAATATCATTCAAATCGGCATAATCGCTTTATGAAAGCCTATCATGGTGCACATCTTTGACATTTGAAAGGTGATATATGTGCGGCTCATGTATTCAAATGAGCTAATTAAATATGCATAAAATTGTGTATCGCTAAAACGTACAAACGTAACATCGGATATACAAAATTGCTTATCTGTGTGAAAGACTATGCCATAAGCGTTTTGTGTCAATCGTAATTGGATCGAAGTGGCTTGTGGGCTATTAACAGGTTCAAGGGCATTTTATGATGGCAATTGATCTAATTAAATCTGCGTAATTACTGTATCACTGAAACAGTAAATCAGATATACAGAATTCCTTCACTTCATGAAAGACTACTCTGGCCATACGTCTTTGTGTGAATTTGGTTCTTTAATATAATTCAAGTCATTTGTAAGCAGCATTTTCTTATTAACTGATGTTTATACATTTCTTGCCGGGCTTGCTTAATCATCTGGCTCCAATGTAATGTTTCTGCTATATTTGTGTATGCATGTATATCTTTATTTTGCACAGGACAGCAATCCACATCATTGTGTTTGGGGTTTGGGCTGTGTAGCCCAAATTTCTTTCCTGAGTTACTATTTGGCCTCATGCTTGTAATGAAATACCTCAAATACATATTATTATTATTATCAATGCCACATCACCACGTCCACCAAGTGGAACACTGACGGCAATTCCTTCAGTTAATATGAAGGCCTGTATGTATCTACCTTGTAGAATCGCCAAATCCAATTGCAAGTTTGGCTTATGTTTTGCTAATCAATCATTGATCACAATGTTATGAAGTTTGTTTTGTTCTTGTAATTTGACAGTCTCAAACCACCAAAGTTACCGACGCCAAGTGAATATACTCTGAATGAATAAATATAATAGATTATTGTGGATAAAGGGTAACAGTATTGTTACAGCAATTTTAATACTAACAAAATAAGTCAAT
>JAMKCH010058847.1:0-27147 GCA_023653785.1 Ophioderma brevispina | reverse complement strand
ATATATGAAATGCGTTCGTTCGTTCATGTCAAGTCCAAAATCACAGTCGAAGATCCGTCTTTAACCATCTGCTAGTTTCATCATCCAGTTGATCAGGCTTGAATTCCTCTTGGGGACCTGAAGACCTCACAGTCATCTAGATGTGGCTAATGGTTTGTAACTCTCCACAATCGCAGTTGGTGAAATATGAAATTGCTATATGACACAATATTTGGGTTGCTTCAATAATCTCTTGTTGCACCTTTACAGCAGTTTTTGTTTAAAAGTCATATTCACCACATAATTCTCCAAACCCATGCCCTAAATTGGTTGAAGGTAATGTACCTCAATCAACTCCAAGGACCTGGTAGGTCTCCCTTCCCACAGTGCATTCCGATTTAATACCCTTGTAATGGGACCCGTATTGTGAAATTACAAAAATGTCATACGGTACGAGGCAAAACCAAACAATTTACAATATTTTGCTTATTTAGAATGGATGATACTCTACTACCAAGGTCAGGGTCATGTGAGGTCATTTTGTGCAGTCACTATTATAGCAAGGAAGTCAAGTTTCATGATGCCCTGAGGGTTCCCAGGTAAATCGCAAAAATACAATAAATAATGTGTCCAATGGAATAACTCATGGAAATTCTGTCTTACATCTTCCAGGCATTCAGCATTTCATGCTTGCACCCCTTTTGTCCGGTTTCATGAAACAACGGCCTTTTTGCGAGCAATTCCGTTTTCGTGATTTCACGCTAAGTTTTTTGATTCACAAAAATTAATGAAAGGTTATTTTGATAGTTCATCAAATTAAGAACACCAATTGTTCAAAATAGTGGGTTGTCCATTCTCCAGGGACAACCAAATTGAGTGCCGGACAACAAAAATGATCTACATTTGTTCCGTATGGAGATTAGAGCCCAAAAGTTCTTTGATCACAGGAGGCGTGGAAGACAGGAAGACCGTGGAATTTCAATGAAAAGCATTAACTCATAAATGCTTCATTTGGCTCACTCATTTTACATTACCAGCCTACAAGAATAGGAGCTTACGACCAGCCCCTTGTAATAGTTCCCCTGGTGGCAGTGCCACCAAGATCATTTCCTTTATATGTACATTATCACATAAAGTTGTTGTCAAATATGGACACCAAAAGCGTGTCAGACAACCAAAATTGCAACTGTGTCTGTGGGACAATCACATGTTTCCCCTTAATTCGGACGCTGGACGACCCACTTTGCCCCCCCAAATACCGGGCTATGCCGAAAAACCCGGTGTTTTAGCAATGGACCCTGGCTGTATCGGGCCAAAAAACTTGCATTTCGGCAATTTTATGCCAAAAATGTTGACAGTCATTAAGGGGGGGGGGGTCGGCTTCCCCCTCAAAGCTTTACCAGGAAAAAACGGCTTGAAATTATGCCAAAATCAGATCCTTTTGGCTGCTCACCATGAATTTTCGCTTTCAACAATTTGCATCAAAACCACCTCCAATCGGGAAATCTACATCAAAACACCTGCAATTGGGGAAACTGCCTTAAAACAGGGAATTTCCCCTGACAAGGGAACTCATGTTACGCCCCTGCCCAGTAGTTCTGCACAGAGTGCTCAATGTCTACAGTCGTGCGGTTGCTGAATGTAAACAACTAACTTACTTCATCAATTCGCTCATCCCCAGGAATGGGACGAGACGAATAAGTGGGGTTTTTTTTTTTTTTTTTTTTTTCAGTGGACTCAACTTTTATGACAGGCTGCAAAAGCTCTAACAATTTTAGTAATTTGTTATATTCCACCAGCTGTTCACCCAAACTAAACCTTAAAACAACCATTAACGCTAACCCAAGCCCAATACTACATAAATGATGTTAGACTCAATCCGTATACAAAACCATTAGCCAAAACCTTAAACCTAAACCCAACCCAAACCCAACTACTAACACTAACCATTGCGAACACATTAGCCCTAACCATCACCTACAAGCATGTTGTGACCCTAATCAAAAATAAAACCATTAAACCATTGTGCACTTGGCCTTATATGCCACAAAAGAGAAGATATCAGTTAGCTTCCACAATGCATTGCTTCCAATGGAGTCTTTGTACAGCTATTGATGTGACTCGTTAGAGTGGAAACATGGTTTTAAATTAATAGCATTGATCACAAAAACATTCTTAAAATGCTCATCTCTAACGATCACATGACTACCAGTAAAAAAACTGTATGGAAGCAATGCAGTGTGGGAAGGCTACCATAGATAGTAATAAAGGGAGATGCCGTACGCCCGCGTTGAAGAATTGCAGCAGCGTAACCGTGTTTTGAACATTATAAAATATGCCAATTATCACGAAAATGACGCCATTGGGTTGGTTGAAAAGTCATAAAAATATTGGTCACAAATTTTGTTCTCTATGCAATTTTTAACATGGTATTGTGTTATTGCTAAAGGGAGACCAAAACTGCGAAACACCACCTCTGAGAAGTTTTGTAAGCAGGCTTGCAAACATTTTATGTGTCAAAAGCAACTAGGTTATTACGTTATACAAAAATGAAAATCCATTGGGAAATCACGAATTACTATTCCATCAGAGAACCTTAGGACCACCTAATTTTGTTTATATAAGACGATGTTTGAATTAATGATTTGATTTGACAGATACATGACAATAATGTTTTGTTTATTACGTTATCCGGTTAAAAGTAAATAAAAAAGCCACAAAATTCATGGTTTCACCAGGAACTCAAAAATATTTGACCATTTTGTGCAATTCATTAATTAGGTGGGTCAAATCAGCAAAGATAATGGGTCTTTGATGTCCCAATGTAACACAAAACACAGTTGCTATCATTGGAGATAACGTTAATAAACAACTGGCCACTAAAAAACGTATAAACACCTTTGTGCACCCTACATTGACCAGAAGAAATTCTTGTGAGTTTTTTTATTATGTTTGTGAGGAGGGATGAATAGTTGTAATTACCTTTAATCAAAATGGAATTCCTTACTACTTGCTGAGAAAAATGGATAACGTAATAAAACATCCTTTAACATGGGCGATTTTTTTTCCAAATCGATATTAACTGGCCCCCTTACATTTGCCAAATTCAGGTGATTGGCAGCATAATTTTCCATTAGCATTCATATTTTGCCTCTAAAAGGTGCCATAAACTTTATCCTAATACTCGTTTTAAATATTTTGAATTCAGTGAGAGTGCAGATATACGTAATAAACCCCACATCCTATTGAGACACCTTATTTTGTTCTCAAAAAAATTAACGGTCAGGCAAATGCAAAGCTTAAACATTATCATTGGAATTTCAGCACAGGGTTTTAAAACCTACCAAAACCCAAATTTTCAAAGAATTTTTTGTTTTTTTTAATATACCATATTTCCTGAATTTTTAAACATTGGATATAGAGAATTGGACAGCCAATTGTTTGCCATTTTGGCATGTTTAAGGGCAAAATGTGTCACATAAAACCAAACCGAAAGTATAGAAAAGTATTTATATATGTCCAAATTGGTTTTATAGATCTATTTTTAAACTATCAACATTTCATACACAAAGCATTGTGTACGAAAATGGTGGATTCAAAAGACAGCAAAAAACGCAATTGGCGGTCATTTTCGTGAAGAATTGGCCATAAATCATCGGCCATCATTTCGAAACCGCCACGCGCCATGTGCCGTAACCGGTTGGCCTGGAAACGATACATCGTTCTATGCAAATGCGTGAAATATGAATAAAAATTGGTACACAGATTAGGGGAAATCAGGGAATATATGAATAAATCGGTACACCACGATATGGAAATAAGTACGCACTGCGGGAGGAAAAGATGGTTACGGCTTGGGAGCTGGCGTTACCAATAGTGTTATAATGAGTCTGTGGAAGCTACTGATACTTCGCTTATGCACAGAGTGGGCCATAGTGTGAATAGCCAACCCCATAAGGAAAAACAGAAACTGTCAACTAAATAAGCTAAATCGGAGGTTAAAATGAGGGGTTGCTCAGTGACAATATGCAAGCTTACCTTTCATGTACACGCATGTACTGTATCCCATTATTTTCTGATTTTTTTCAGGTATTGTTTTTTGTTGTGCTTTCATTCACTGTTTTTAAACTGAACACTTCTAGACAACTGTGTTTGGGGGACAGTTTTTTTTAATGGATAAAGTGTAAAACTATAAGTTTATTCTGTAGTTAGGGTGACAGGCAGACCCAATACATAACTTGTGGTTTAAAATTGCAACCTGGGGTTGTATTGGGACAATCACATTTTCCCCCTTAATTCGGAAAGCTGGACACCAATTGCCCCACAAAAAATGGGCTATGCCGAAAAACCTGGTCTGTTTTAGCAGATTGACCCTGCTGTATCTGCCAAAAACACATGCATTTCGGAAGTATTTTATGCCAAAAATGGGGACAGTCATTAAGGGGGGCAGGGCTTCAACCCTAGGAAAGCTTGACCAGGAAAAGGCTAGAAAATTATGCCAAAAAGACCCTTTGGCTGCTCACAATGAAATTTTCACTTTCAACAATTGCATCAAAAACCAACCCCCAACCAGGAAAATCTACATCAAAACCACCTGCAATTTGGGACATCTGCATTAAAACCGGGAAGTTTTCCCCTCGACAGTGACTCCTGTTACAGTTCTGCACAGTGCTCCATGTTACAGCTGGTGCGGTTGCCTGAATGTACTAAGTTATCATTATTGGCTAACAGAAATGGGACGATACAAATAAGTGTTCAGTTGACTCAGCTTATATGACAGGCTGCAAATAGCTCTAACATTTTCGTATTTTGTTTATATTCACCAGCTGTTTCACCCCAACTAAACCTTAACCTTAACGGTACCCTAACCCTACTACCTAAATGAGTTGTTGACCAATCCTAACCTAACCTAACCCCTAACCTTAACCCAACCCTAACACTACACCCATGCTAACCTACACTATAAGCCCCTAACCCTCCCTACAAGGCTGTTTGTGACCCAAATCAATAAATAAAATCCATTAACCATTGTTGCATTGTGGGGCCGTTAATGCACACAAGAAGAAGATATCAGTAGCTTCCCACAATGCATGCTTCCAAGGAAGTTTTTGTACAGCTATTGATGTGACTTTTAGAGATGAAACATGGGTTAATTAATAGCATTGATCACAAACAACCATTCTTCAAATGCTTCAATCTCTAACGATCACATGAATACCAGTACAAAAACTGTTTGGAGCATGCCATTGTGGGAAGCTACCATAGATATTAATAGGGAGATGCCGTACTCCCGTGTTGAAGATTAAAGCCACCATCGTAACCGTGTTTTGAAAATTATACAATATCATTACGGCCATCCATTCGAACTCGCACGCGCTTGTGCCGTAACCTGTTTGCCTGGAACGTACATCGTTTTATGCAAATGCGTGAATATCTGAATAAATTGGTACACCCATATTATGGAAATCAGGGAATTATATGAATAAATGGTACACCACGCTATGGAAATATGTACGCACTGCTGGAAAAGATGGTTGCGGCTTTTGAGCTCCTGTGTTCACAAAGCTAGTAGTATAATTGAAGTCTGTGGAAGCTACTGATATCTTCTCTTATGCACACTACAGCCCTATGCTGTGAATGGCCAACCACCATCAGGGTAAACATCACCTGTGCAACTAAAATAACTAAATAGAGGTTAAAATGAGGTTGCTCAGTGAAATATGCCCCTCATGCTGTACCTTTCCATGTACAATGCATGTAAATGTCTACATTTTGTCTGAGGTTTTGTTTTTTTGTTGTTGTTCATTCACTGTTAAAAATGAACCACTTTCGTGGAACACCTGTGTTTGGGTGACAGTTTTTTTTTTTTAATGGAATCAACTGTAAACTATACACTTTATTCTGTAATTAAGGTGACATTCATACCTAATACATAACTTGTGGTACTTTTTAAATATTTTTATTTTATTTGTTGCGTACTTTCAGTTGTTAAATGATAACCACTTTTTTTTAGAACAACTAGTGATTAAACTGTTTTGGCTGATGGACAGAGTGTATCCGCTGATATCCCCTGGGGAAAACGAAACGATTCCACTTTCGGCACCCCTAGTGGAAATGAAACTGGGATTCCCCCCCATTCCCCTCTTCTTTACTTTTCCTCACCCCCCTATCCCTCCCCTTCTCGCGAGCCAGCAAGCGAGAAAATATTTGAAATTGTGTCGGCAAATGGACTGCTTTGTCGGCAACACCCCCTCCCCCATTAAAATGGTCTGGGAACTCCCCTGCACATAATCAAATAACAATTAGTTCAAATTTCCAACAACTAGCTTTATTAAATCAACAGATGGTTTTTGCACTCCCTTTCCTTAGTTTTCACCCTTTTCCTTTTTTTTTTTTTTTCTTTTTTCTATTTATACCCCCGGTCATTATCAAGAAAGGAAAACATAATTATTTTTCCAATTGTGTACCCAAGATCCCCCCTAATCAAGTTTTCCATGGTACTAATGAATAGTCTGGTTCAATGCATAGTCCTTGGTATGTTTTAATTTACTTTTTATCCAATCCTCTCTAAGATAAATCGTTTTTGAGAAATCCTGGACATCCACACATGACTTAGTAAATATTGGTGACTAGTCTAGAAACAAACTTTTTTAACGTTTTTAGTATATTTTAGATAAGTTCTTCTACTTTTATTATCAATTAGAAGTAAATGCTTGAATTTTCCAGATAATTGTGGAAGTTAGAGATCAAAAGCTCATTTACTTGTTGAGATATGAGTGTTTTTAAAGTGAAAAAGATATAGCGTCTATACGGTAGCTTGAGGAAAACAAGAAAATGACATAAGAAATCCATAGGAAATTAACCATTTGCAAAAAGTTACAATTTTCAGACGTCATCAACTTTTGAAATGGAAACTCGATTGTGTCAAACAAAAACAAATAAAATGGTATGTATTTTCCATCACTCTTAATTTTGACCACCTATTTCTTTTTAGCCTCCAAAAGGGTTATTCCCCTCTTAACTAGCGTTAACATTCCCCTTGTCCTCTGTATTATTTTCCACACTAAAAGACATTAAGGCACCCCTAAAAAGAGTTTTGATTCACCAAGATTGTTTACCGGTAGGAACCGTTTCCTCTTATCACAATAAAGAAACAATCCCTGACTTGCGTAGTGGTTTAGGAGACTCGAGCCGAAAGATCTTATGTGGCCCGGGTGGGGGGGGGTTGTTTTTCTCTGCAAATGTCTGAGTGTACTAAGGATACGGACGAGCAAAAGGGTAATAAGTGGGAGAGGAAGGTCGGGTGGATGAAGAAAGTCAAATGTACTGAAATTTGCGGTGGAGGTCGCGCAGGAGAGGTAAGGTGACAAAAATAGGCACGGCCGTGGATGGAATAAGGAGAAGAGGAGGGAAACGGAGATAGGTAAAATCGCGTAGAGAAGAGAGAAGAGGGGGGAAAGAGTAGGAGTAAAAGAGTGACTAACAAGGAAAGAGCTGAGTAGGATTAAATAAAACAGTATGCGCACCAAAGGAGGTAGTATTGAATCATAGAAAGTAGGCAAAATGAGCCAAAATCAGGGAAATTTGTCATGGATACCTTACATTAAGGCAGGAAGCCAAACTCCTCCAGAATTTGACCTCATAAACAACGAAATCCACATTCATCACCACAACTTTTCCAGATTGATCTCACTTAGGGGGAACCCATTCACCTTTCAAACCTCAATGAAACATTGAAAGTGGAGGCAGAACAAAAACAAAACAAAATACACATCCACCACCTACAGCAAACCAGAGTAATTATCTTGATACCTCCTTTCTGGCTTGCCTCCCGCTCCTACCCCTCTATTGTTGGGCTTGCCAGAAAATGAAAAGAAATATTAATGGCACCAGTTATCAACTGTAGGTCATCCACCGCGCCGAATGTCTGTCGATGTCCGATATTGCTGGTGTTATGGTACCTCTTCCTTCTCCCTTGTCGCTTCCCTTCTTTTAACTTACGAGAGGAGAAACAGAAACAATTGCCCTGATTTATTGTTCAAGAAAGCAGCCATATTCATCCTGTATTTAGATCCCATGTCCAAAAAAGTTTTTGAAATAGATGTACACCTCCTTCAAGACGGCTTGTGGGGCTCAGAAGGGTGGGACTAAAGATGGGCCTATGGTCCCGCGATTAGCGTGCAAATGTTTGTGCTGTGCCTGTGTTCCTAAGGAAAGAATAAACCTCACCTCCTGCTCTGCTGCTTTTCCCCGGCCTCCCCGTTCTGTCCTAAACTTATTCTCTTTCTTTATATTCCTTGTGATTTCCCCCTGTCCGTAAAAGGGAGACAGGGAAAGGGGCGGAGAGGTGGTCAAGGGGGGGTGGCGGCGCCCGAACAAAGAAAGTCACCGTCCTGCTGGTCGAATCTCTTCAACTACGAGTGAGCGCCTCTGCAATAGCTGCCACACATATGTCAGTTTGTGCTTTTTAGTCTGAGTGGTTATAAACCTGTCCAGAGTGCGAAGCGACCTGACAGCTATTTGCAGATGGGCCTTCTTGGCAGTAAACCCTCATTATATAAGTCCTTCCACCCTTTTCTCTTTTGTTCCTCTTCCATGGCTAGAGATAAACTCTGCATCACAGTGTCTGGCCTACAATGTTCCCCCAGCCATCCTCACACACGGTGTGATCCTTTCATTCCTTTTGACGTAATCTTTAGTCTCTTGCCATCCCTCCCTTCCAACTTTCATCTTTCCGATCTAAATGCCGCGGTTTCCACTCCCTTTTTTCTATTGACCTTCAACGTTGCTGTCCGGGAAGAGGCTAGTTATACCGGTTCGCCTGCGGCAGTGCCTTATTATATGGAAACTCGATGTGACCGCAGAGTCTCATTTACGGGCACTCCTATTTTCCTTTCATTTGATGACTCCAGTTCCAATCCCAATTTCTCTTTCCTTCCCTACTTGTCATCATTTATTTTCTCTCCGTCCCTGTTTTTATTATCCTCTCTTCACCTCTCCGCCTCTTCTTTCGGCTCGTCACCTTCCTCCAAGTTTCGCCATTCCGTCCGGATCCGCTAGTCGTGTCGACTTGTTTCCCCCCCCCTTTGTCTGTACGTAGCGGCCGAGCTGAAATAACGAAATCACCCTTTATTCCTTTTTTGTTCGTTATCTATCTTATTTGAGTTTGACCTTCCCCCCGAGGGATTCACTTGAGTATTTCTGCTCTTGCTTCATCCTCCTTCTTACCCCTTTCTTCCTGCTCGCTGCGCTTCGCCAGGTAGACCCTAATTTTTTTTCGCCTCGGCTTTTTAGAAATTCTTGAAGGGGGGTCGGGGTCAGGGTGCACCGAAATCAAGATACTTATCTAGTCGATGATAACAAAACAAACATACACAAACAACAACAGATGTGGAGGAGTCACCACAACATACTCCAACCATCCATCAGTGCGCCGACATTGATCCCCTTTTCGCCTGCACACTCAACCATTCTATTTTCCGCCATCTTTTGTCGCCTGGGCTGGGATGTGTCTTTTATTTTAACCCGGCCCGACCCCCCCCCCCCCCCCCCCCCTCTGCTTGTTCCTGTCACCCGTTTCCCCGCCCCTTAGCCCTTCCCTTTTAGCTTCCCCTTTGTGTAGATCGGGTCTGGATTGGTGCCAAATTTAATGTCCCTGAACCGTAAACTGATATATACACAATGTTTTTGCTGAAAATGAAGAGTTAGGGTGTGTGATAATAAGAACTGTCCCTGGGTGCCCCCCTGGGCATCCTGGGCATTTCTTCGAGAAATCCAAGATGGCGTCGCCATAAATGATACTTTTATCTATGCAAACCACTATATTGTCGTCAAAGCTTAATGGAGTTACTAGCTCATACTATAGAATGCCAATTGAACCAGTGATATGGCAACTTGTAACATTAAGAGGCACTCATACTTCAAATTCAAATGGAATCCCAAATACTAATCAATTTACAAACTATGCCATCATTACAGCCCAATACCTGCGGATAAAAATACATGAAGTACTTAGATTATGTTGTTAGATACCATAAATGTAATGCTATGATCCTTTTAAAGTTGTAACATGACGTCAATCAATATTGCAGCCAAAAACGTGAATATCTCAAAAAACACTTGACACAAATTTCTAAATATACCTTCAGTATAACTTACTTGTGTCAATGAAACAATTAGAAATGTGACCTATGATCATAACCACGTGTTCCCAGGTAATCCCGATGAAGGTCTAAAATGTGTCAAATTAAATAAATTTGATTGCAATATATGTGAAAAAATGTAATTCCTATGGTTTTTGAAACTTGCACCATATTGGTTTTTATTTCAACTTTGGCGCATTAAAACAATTGAAATGTATGTTGTATACAATTGGTAAGATCAAAGTAACATCAATTTCTAATGTCATTGGGCAATTGATTTCGATTTTGGCGGCTGTAATACTTATAAAATTTGCCTGGTCAGGTATATTGTCTTGAATATGTTCACGTTTTTTTGGCTGCCCTATTGATTGTGACACACCATGTTACAATTTTAAAAGTATCAGAAATATATTATTGTGTTATGATATAAACCTAACCATAAGTATTCAAGACTATTTTTTAACGTATTGTATTTGCTGTAATAGGCATATTTTAAAATTTATTGAATTTGGCTTCCATTTGAATTTGAGTATGACTTAATGTTACAAGGCCATTACCTGTTTCATTGGATCACCATAGTATATCTAGTAAACTCCATAGTTTGATAATAAGGGTTGAATATATAATTATCATTATGGCGACTCCATCTTGAACATTTCTCAAAATGCCCAAGGATGCCCAGGTGGCACCCGGCAGATTCTTATTCGACACACCCTAAATCTATCATTTTCCAAAAAAAAAAAAAAAAAAAACAATACCGCGGAGAGAGACGCAGGGCAAAAAATCATATATACTCAACTGTATGGTCAAATGTTCTACCTGACTATTGAAGGTAGTGACTTTTCAAGCTACTACTTGTTAGAGCCATATCGGAGTACAAATTTAAGCAATTCCATGATGCCCTTTGATTTGGAAATAATACAAGTCATTGATCCCATAAGTCCATTCAACTGATGCAATGACAAGGTAGTCACTATGAGTTACAATATGCTCATCCACCAAGGATTCAGTTCAGTGGGTTGTACTTGTACATACATTGACATGAACTGACCTTGTGCAATCTGGGCATCATATATCATACCCAAAAACCAGGGGGAGTATTTTCTAAATATATTGGTGAATGAAAGCTACTGAACTGTGCCAAGGGAATTGAGATTTTACTAGCTCATAGTGGTTACAGCTACCACAGGACAAGATTACACAGCTGTTTGACCCCTTGCAAATTGCTCTTTTAATTTTTAGAGCAATTTTAAGCAATGGCGAAACAATTTTGACAACAGATAAAGTAGGGACATGAAAGAGCTATCACCGCCCTCAAAAATCAAAATCCATTGCAAGAATCTTGCCATATAGGCCTACAAAGGTCACAATTTGTATGTTATAGCGCCCTTTATATGTCATTTTCCCATAGAAAGACGTAAAAATAGATTGTTATGAAAAAAAATCATATTTGCGCGCAATGAAATTTCATCAAATTTACACAGGATGTAGTTAGTGGCATAAATACTCCAAATTAGTTGTCAAAAGTGTGTCGCCATCAATATTTTTTTTATTCTCATTTTGTCATAATAAATGAGACTTTCAAACAGCAGTGATTAGGGACAAGGAGAGACAAGAGGAATTGAAGCACCAAAGCAACATATCGCAGGTTTAGTGCAAGATACCCGTCTGCAATAGCTGCCATTTGTCAGTTTGTTCTTATCAAATGTTATACCTGCCAAATCTAACACCTGGCAGCTATTGCAGATGGGGCCTTCTTGCAGTAAACCCTCGATATTATTGCTGGAGGAATATGATAAAACCAAATTTGTCCTGTGAAGCTCTGTGAGCGCAAGAAGGTTGTAAGCAGTGATGTAATTTTTTTTTTTTTTTTTTTTGGGGGGGGGGGGGAGTGGGGGAGCTGCCTCCCCTTGTGGGGAATTTTGCCCCCCCCCCATTGCCTCCATGAAAAATTAGTGAATTTCTGCACAGGCACCAATATTTTGAGTTTTTACTATCACTGCAGAGTTTGAAATATTAAGTTTCCATAACTGTTTACTTCTTTCTTCTTTGATAAACATGTCAAAAGTTACGCCTTATACAATATGACAAAAAATAAGGTACAATATAACAAATTTTAAGCTATTTTCTTTATTTTTTTCAAAACTGTCCGGTGTGATATGTGGCGGGTTTTCCCAGATCACATCACATAAATGGCCCCAAACCAATTTCACAAAATCCCCAATTACTCAAGCATTTTATCACAGATCTACAATTGTGCACATTAAAGGTGCTTGTTCCGATTTTTGTGTAACTACTTGGTATGAGAGCCTGACACTTATATATACAGGTCACCAGGTACCTTGGGAAACGAACTTGCGGTTTTGATGCTAGATGCGATAATGCATAGTGCAACACCCTATTCACTACTGTGCTAATATTGATGGTTAACCATTAAAATTGCAGTTTTTTGTCAGTATCTTAAGAACAGAATGGATTTGAAAGCTGAAATTTCAGGAAGATAATGAGAAAAATACAGCCTTTCATCTGATATCAAAATTGATACTACTTCCATGTAAATCAGGGGTGTCCCAAAGATGATCGGAACAAGCACCTTTAAATTGGGCAAGTATGTGGGGAAGTGATATACAAATTGTGTAAAGTTTGTATAATAAATATCAAGGTTATGCTATTTGTTTGTGATGATTAAGTGATGATGGATATGGTTTAAGCTTTGTAATATTATGAAGGCTACATGAGATTGTGTATTAAAGTGGGAATTGGTGACAAATGGGTGGGGAAAGGGACATTAAATAATCTAATTTTCCCATCATTTCCAAGGTTATATTGATTATCTGAAATTGACATGTAATGATTGTGGTTGCTTGTCCAATAATGAATCAATCAAGTTCTGATTGATGGAGTGTGTGCTTCATTATTATCGGCAAGAAGGTTCATCAGGATTAGCTAGGATTGAATCATGTCTAATGAAATGAACACAGAATAGGATAATGACTTGACTTGCTTTTTTGTGCTGGTGGGGTGGGGCACTCCCATTTTGGAGGTGAGGCATATGTGAGAAGAACCCCCATTTTCAGCATCGTTGTCACCCAAAGATTTGAAAATTTCACCCAAAGGCATATTTCTTGATAATTTTACCAGCCACCCAAAGACATTATTTGGTGGGGGGGGGGAATTTTGAAATTTTCACCCCAAAACACCATTTTTTTGTAAATTTTGAAAATTTGGCACTTGAAAACCTCTATTTTGAAGAAATTAAGTCTCACCCAAAGACCCCTATCATTTTAGTCCACTTTCACCAAATGCCCTTTTTTTACATTATTCAAACAATGCAGCCAAAAGCTACACATGATATTGTGGCACCTCACTCTATCACCCTAACAAGTTTGAAGTAAATCAGGATCAGGCATAGCATTTAGCCAGCTGAGCATTTTAAAAAAAAGGTTAACCGAAATGTCTGAAAAATATGCAAATAAGCAAATTGAAATCATGAATATGCAAATAAAGCAACCAAAAGCTACACATGATATTGTGGCACTTCGCCCTATCACCCTATATAACAAGTTTGAAATGGAAGTCATCATCTTCACCATTCAAGATGAAATTTTGAGAAATGTAAACTCTCCAAAATTCTCCACCTGTTGCTTTAAACTCAGGTAATTGAAATTGAATTGTTCATGTGTCACAAACCGTTGCCAAATCAAAAAGTGTCTGGCACAGTGTCTGCATGTGCAGTACACTAATGAAGGACTGATGAATTGCCAAATTTGGTAAAAGCATTAACTGTCAAACCAGCGCATAATAACCACTCACAAAATCATCATCACTTTCTACTGATTTTAATTACAATCATAAAGTGAATTAATTGAAGGTCTTAACCTATTTTCTATGTTTTGTTAAATGCCTTTTAAAAGGGGACTGTTGTATCAAGTATACTTCAGCATTTAACCCTTAAAGGTGCAACGAGAGATTTTGAGGCACCCAAATATTGTGTCATAATAGTGATTCCCAATAGATTAGACAGTCAATAGATTTCTTACCTTGTATTATGCTACAGAAATGTCTTAAAAGAGGGAAAAAATGTGATTTTGATTTGCTTATATTTCAATGTAAAACAAAGGCTGAATTTCATATTTGCTCCTATACAAAATTAGAAATTTCTCAATTTTTGTACCAAAGAAACATTTCTCAGCTTAATCCTTTCAGATGGGTATACTTTTGATGGAAAGCTTTACATCAGGGCAAAAATCAAAACTTTCGATTTTTTAGGGACACCTGATATGTGAAATCTCTTGTTGCACCTTTAATCCTTTGAGTACTGGCAGCAACTAGAGTCACTGTTAAAAATTACTACTTGTCAATTTTTTATTCAAAAAGGTCAAAATTCTTTATTTTCTTGAGCACATTCAGAATCAGCATGAACAATGAGTCGAAACAAGCCTATTCTTTATTAGTGTATTTTAGATGACTTCCCAAATCACCTGCAAATATTTGGAAGGCCATCTCTAATGTCACTCACTTATGTGTTATAATGTATACAGAACTGGCCAGGGTCAAAAGGGTTTAAAGGTGCTTGTTCCGATTTATGTGATTTGTGTTCTCTACTTGATATGAGAGCCTGGCACTTGCACATACACCCCATCAAGTACCGTGGGAAACAAACTTGCAGTTTTTATGGTAGACGCAATAATGCATGTTGCAAAGCCCTATTCAATACTGTGCTAATATTGATGGTTAACCACTAAAACGGCGGTTTTTTGTTTATATCTTGGAATGAAATGGATTTGAGGGCTCAAATTGCAGGACGACAATGAGAAAAATACGGCCTTTCATCTGATATCAAAATTCGTACTACTTCCGAGTAAAAAAGACGATCGGAACAAGCACCTTTATCAGTGGCTGTATTCAAAGGGAGTCTAACTTAGACCCAGGTTTAAAACCAGGGTTAGTCCTACCATGAATTACTCTCAAAATAGGCACCTTTAATAAACAAGGTGGTCGAAAATCAACTATGTTTGGGTTATTTTCAAATCGAGATATTGTTTGCATTGGCCCGATAAAAAACCAAATGGACTCCTTAAATAGAGTCAATTTTTTGCCCAAGAAGGAAATTTAAAAAAATTCTATAACCCCTGATATATCAATTAACCCCAACATGCGGTCAAATTTATGACCAGTTCACTGGGGTTGGTCAAAGACCTTTTCGAGCTGGTGGTACAATTAACAAAGGCCTGCAGGCAGGGTGACTGAAGAATTTGAAATTGACCCTGATGATTATTTCTGAGCCCTGTTATTTTTAGGTATACTAACATGGAAAAGCAAAAGGCATTTGTGATTTTGACAACTTCACATTCGCTTTCCAGTTCATCTTTATGAAAACCATTTCCAGATTTCGTCTGTGAGAGTCCTCCGTGCTGATTAATTAAAACCTCACCATGCAAGATTAGATCTGATGTAGATGTCAGATGAAATGTAATATATCTTTTATTTAAAGGGAGTCAGGACCAAAACATGGATCACTGAATGTTGCCATTATTGCTTTGATGTTTAATTGCAAAAAATAGGGATTCTTAAAGAGACATAAGTGTATTTCCAAAAAAGTAACCCATACAATTTTGTGGTTTAAAACTGGATTATTGTTCTTATATTTAAATGCTTACTATGTGATAAATCAATTCAATTCAATTCAATTTAAGTTTATAGCATTAGCATTAGCCAAAATGATACAAGTCTATTTATAGAGATTATAGGAAATATTGCTAACATTTTTTACGAAAAAAAAAATATACAGAATGTTGAAATGGCATGATATCAAATGCAAAGATCGCGAAACCACAATACTCTGCGGACTTAGAGCATGACCCCATGGGACAGGATGGGACCAAGACAGGACAAAACAACCGAGTGATACAGGACAGGGACAAGTCAATTGTTTTTAAAACAAGATTCAGGGGCCTAAGAAGAACATGAAGAACGTGAAGAACCAGTCAAGAAATGATGAATGAGAAGGAATTAAAAAATGAGAAAAGGCAAGCAGCAGTATTCTTTGGAGCAGATAAGGACAGCGTGCAAGTTCTGGCTCAATTCTGAAAAGGGAGGCTAACCTTAAAGGCTGACTCAGAAATGTTGAAATAATAATTGTTTGTGTATTTATTGAAAATAGTCAGCTAGTTATAGAAAACTATAGATAGTCACCTAAAATGGCTAATGTAAGTTTGAGAATTTTCATTCATGCAGTTAAAAATTTATGTGTAGTATACAGTGCCATAGGATACTGGGTATAAAAAATTTTCTGTATCCGAAAAATTTTAACAAAGTTGTGATTTTCTATAATTATGAAGGATTTCGATTTGAGCTTAAGCTATTATGGACAAGCATTATGTATATGCAAAAAACAACACAATGTGTTTGAAATTAAGTGAGGGCGCCCTCATTGGGAAATCTCGACGTCAGCCTTTAAATCACGTTAAACCAGAGTTAGTCCTTCATGGGTGGACCTTTTCCTTTAAAAAAAAACTAAAAATATGTGTTGTAAAACAGTGGTGAAGAAAACATATTTCGGAGGATTCTGGCACCTGGGCACACCCATGAGGAATTCTTATTTGTGTTCTACAAAACAATCAAGGGAAAAATCGAGCGGTAATTTGCCATCCCCAGAAAATCTCTTGTGCCCCTTTAATGGCTAAACATATGTGAAAAGTGAAGCACTTGAGTTTTTTTTTTTTTTTTTTAGAGATGAATGAAATTTTGCATTAGTTGGCTAGTATATTCATTGATGTGCATTATACAGTTATGCATCATTCACTTACACTGATAAAAAATGAAATAATTTCAGTAATAAATAATAATTTGGCAAAAGTGGACCATAATTATAAGTACTTTTCTTCATGAAAGGAAAGTAACCAAATTGTGTTTGGTTTTATGATATGTTAGATGCCACGTTGAAGGTTTTTAATCTGAGCAGTCCCTACAAGTGTTTTTGGCAAGTCAAAATTCACTGTCCCTCGGTCAAGTTTGATGGTTTATATATTATGCATCAAACAAGGCTTTTTCAGTGGCAGTGCCAGACATCTTTTTGGTGGGGGAGCTATACGGGCGGGGGGTGGGGTGTGAATTTTTTAGGGGGAAGTGAATTGTGAGATGTTTAACACAAATTTTGGCCAAAGTCGCGCTTTGGATCTTTGCCAACATTGTGATTTTTGGCCCCAAAATCGCTGTTTTTGCTGTGGTTTTCTTTGGCTGGGGGATCGGAGGGCGTGGTAAAGCGAGAGAGAAAAATAGGGAGGAATTGACTCTTTGAAGAATATGAATCTTGATTTTGACTGCCGTGTTTATTTAAAAGTAACTCATTATCAATTTAGGTGCCAAATTTGGGATGATGTGGGATTTTTAGGGGGGGGTCATTGAGGGATATATGAAATAGCTTAAAATGGCAATTTTAACATAAGGCCTCTAAAAAAAAAATTGTTTGATTGGAGTAACCGGACCGACCCTTCCCGATTTTACCTCCAGACCTAAATATGTTTTATTTTTTTGTGTGCAAAAAAAAGTGTTTTTAAAAACCACGTTTATAAAAACAAACTATTTTCATTTAGTTTTAGTATCACGATTTAGTATTGCAGGACATTCAAAATGGACAATAACAAAGATTTGTGTATGTACAGAAAAAGTGACAAGATTGTGCCATTTTTGATGTGTGTCATATATTTGGTTATGGTATGTGAAAATAACAAAAAAAAAAAAAAAATCCGCACCACTACCGTACCCATTTTTTTTTCTATGTTACGCCAATTCAAAAATTTGTTTTAGGCCTAAGCGGTAATGTCTGTTTTCACAACCAATGGTTAATCACATGGGCTAGTAAATCTCAATTACCTTGGCACAATTCAGTAGCTTCATGCACCAAGTATTTAGAAAATATGACCCATGGTTTTGGGGTTGATCTGATACCCAGGTCAGTTTCAGTCAATGTATATACAAGTACAACCCACTGAACTGGTGTCCTGGTGGATGAGCATATATAACTCAGAGGAAATTATTTGCAGTTGATCACTGAGAGAGACACAATGGGCATTTTTAATCTAGAAAAAAATGATGACTTTGGTTTTGATGAATAGTCACTACGTGTGGTTTTTCTACTTTGCGTTTCAAGGCAATGGCAAAAATACATATATATAACGTTGCAGAATTAAACACTATTAAGGCAACCTAAAAAATAGCCCTGGTAAAACCAAAAATATTCGTTGAACTTGGCATTCTTTATAGAACTTTGTGGATTGTAAAATGCAACAGACACCTTTGAAGCTCTTTAATCCTCTGCGAACCAACACACACATTTTTAAACCATGACAGTGTACGGGTCCAGTTGGGGATTAGCAAACGCGCCAAAATCACCGAACAGAGTTTACAGTGCTGAGTGCACAAAAAACAAAAGATCATCACGCAACAGCATGCATGAAAATGGAATGTATGCGGCCCCATTGCATTTGACAATTCTCACCCAATAATGGGCAGTTTGAATTCCGCCGACAAAAAATCTGGGAATGGAAATTGGCTCTAATGCAAAGCCCGTCTACCAGATAACCATATACCCATCAGCAGAAATGCGGGATATGCGATACAAAAAAAAACATCTGCAATAATCAATACAATAGTGGAACCAGCAGATAAATGATAGATTCATTTGCTACACAACGATTGGAGCTGATTTTCCAGGTGGGGGAGCTGAGGGACACGATCCAATTGATAACCCCGGCGATAACCGCCATCGCGGCCGTAGCAACATCGTTACAGACAGTCAACCTTCCATTCCGATGACGACAGCGGCATGACAGTCACCTTTCTGGAGCAAGTAATATGGTATGATGATAATATGCGTTGGTAACAACAACAGAAAGAATTTGGGTGCATTGTAAAACATACTGTCTGCAGACCCGAGGGAAGGTACCTGGTGCACAAGAGGTGTTTTAAAGTGACATTCTTTGCACTGTAAATTGTTTGCGAGTTTGTTATTTTTAACGATTTTGCAGTGGTTTTTAAAGTTGTTAAATGTGTTTCCTTGAGAGACCCATGCATTAAATGGAATAAATATTAGTTTTAAAATCTGTGCTTGCTTTAGATGGTCTGAAAAAAGAGGAAATTCATGTATTGCAAAATATTGTAGGAAATATGCAATATGACCTCTTTCCCTTTCTCTTTTACCTCTGTCCACTTCTCACACCTTTTTTCACAAACACAAATACATTCATATCAAGTTTAAATAATAGCTTTTAAAGTGACAGGAGGAGATTTTTTTAGGAAGTTAATTTCTTTCAAATTTCACTGGATCGGTTATAGACCACCTACCGAGAACGTTTCGAAGGTTTATTGGACAAACAGGTGCAAAAGAAAACCGCAAACCTTGTTTTGAACTTGCCTGCTATCGTAATCGTTCCCCATAGAAAACCATGCTTTGACTTTCTGTCGTGCACAACAGAAACTACTAACCCACAATCTTATTACATAAAGACGGCGTATTCAGCTTATTCACTTCAGGTGTGATCTAATACATTGGTAAGCATTCCAAATATGTAAAAAACCGGGGTTCGAGAAAAATTGGGGGCGCTTCTTTCTGGAAATCTCCTCATGTCTCTTTAAATGCATTTAATTTCTTAATGTTGTTCAAGTTCTCCCCAGCTTTTTTTTTTGAATAGGGACAGCGGTAAAAAAAGGTCATCTGATTATGTGGTCGAAGAAGAAGTGTAGAGCAATATAATGACCCTAAGTGACCCCAGAATGGCCTTTGACCTCCTCATCTGTTACCCCACATAAGACTCCTTGTCTCAGTGATAAGCACATACACAAAGTACAAACTAGATCCTTCACTGCACTAAAAAGCTACCTTGAAATTTAGTATCAACCAAAAGCTGTATACTAGAGCAATAGCATACCCCTAAGTAGTGTCTCACCGATCACCCTAATATCTGTTATACCGATTACAGATTTTAAAATTTCAAAATCGGTTCATTCAGTTTCCGATTTTTTTCTGTGTATTTTTTTTGCATTATCATTGCCGTTTTCGACAGTCAGAAGCTGCCAGAAAGTAGCAGATCGATCTAGGTAAACCACTAAAATGGTGAAATAGTAAGTTAGGAACAACATACTCACTCTTCTGTACATAAAATAATAAATTTATTGTTTCAGTTTCGATTCATTTTCACCATTTAGCCATCAGTTTGGAACAATTTTAATTCAAGTTTGGACATCTTTGATATTAATTTAAAATACAAAATCGGTAAAAAATGAGACTTTTGCCGATACCAATCCGATACCGATAAGTCAATCGCCCGATTTCAGAATAACCGATCGTATCAGTTTATTCTTACCCCTAAGTGACCCTGCATGACCTTTGACCTCATCTCTTAACCAACTTGTCTCATAAGCATACCAGTAGACTAGATCCTCAATGCACGTAAAACACTTACCTTGAATTTATTGTCAACCAAAAGCTGTAATACTGGTGAAAAAAGCAATAGCATATACCCCCTAAGTGACCCCTGAATAAAATTTGACCTTATATATTACCCCCACATTCCTCAATAATAAGCATACAACCCAAGTATGAACTTGGTCCATCACTGCACTAAAAAGCTACAAGTTGAAAGTGTCGACGCAAAGTGGTGTACACTAGAATGACCCCTGATGACCTTTGAACCTCACCCTTTACCTTGTCTCCAATGCATCAGCATACCATTTAGAACTGATCCCACCACTGCACTGCCACTGGAATAGCTACAGTAAGTAAAAGTGTTAACAAGGTATTTGACACACACACACACAAATCAGGCTGTCTCAAACAATATGGCTGTGCCTTTCAATTCAACACAGATCTAACAAATCACTTTTTCTTAAAAGGACATAAAGGAACATTCAGAAGGATTTTTCTGTGAAGGCGCCCTCATTTTTTTTGACAAAAGCTATAGTTTTGTATGTAAACATAGCCTACATCCAATTAACAATTATTCCACACAATAAAATTATCAGAGTGAGTGTTTATACAACCCGATCAAGTGCACGAAAAATTTGTATCCTCCTCAAACAATCTCCTCTGTCCCTTTAAGGAAATATGTCAAGATTGTAAGTTTGACTTACATTCATAAACTTATGTACATACATCACAATTCCCGAAAAAATAATACAATTTGATGTAAAATTAACAAATAGATGCATTTTATTTTTTGCTTTTTTGACATACGAAGAAAACGGGCGGCTTTTTCGCCAACGAGCTTCATTGTCAAAAGGCCCAATTTTGCTCTCCTCGTGACGTCAAAGTGATGCCAAAACATCGTGTTGACTCGAATTGTTATTGTCTGACAGACACTGTATATTGATGGATTATGAAGTAATTAATAAAAATTAGAAAAAAAAAGTTTACAAATGACATATTTTGGTTTTCATTTCGTTGTGTTTAATTATTATGAGTGGCAACACTGCGATATGATGTCACAACGACGTAAATTATGGATGGTCATCACTTTGACTTCAACCATTTGCCTGCGAGTGATTTGTCGAAATCCGTTTTCGGTAAGCTATTGGGCAGAAAATTAAAAGGGCAAAAATCAACAAATTGGGACAATTTTAACTTTATTTTGATTTAATGTAATCGATGTTATTAAGCTTTCATCCCTACAACATTCCAAATATCAGAATTCATGGAATATTTCATAAGGGGATATGTCTTCATTATAGATTTTAGGGAGTAGTTACCTTTAAAGGCAATATCAGTGATTGCTCATCAGAAAATCACAAATACATCAAAAATAAAGATTTTGCCAGTTTATAACAAGTATAGGATCTAACTAACCTGCAAGTTAGATAGACCAAAAGCAGCTATTAAGGACAACTGGATATAAGTTTATCATTTAATGTTATACAGGCACATACTATAACAACCATAATTTATGGGGATTCATATCTTTGAATACTTATGTTTTTTTTTTAATATGAATGTTTCCTTTGGAAAAATAACTTGTGAGAATTTCTAGAGACTTTATCCTTCACTTTAGTGTTCTTGCAAAAATTGAATATTTGATTATTTTGGGTGAATCACTGATAGTGTCATTATGCTTTAGACTTTAAAAATAAAAAGTACAGCGATCCAAGTGCCGTCTGCCGTCGCGGTGTGTGAATGGGGCAAGGTACTGAGGTCATGAATGGTCAATGGGGTCACACAACATTCAACCAACCCTGCCCCCTCCTGTCCACCAAGTTATATCATCGTAGCCTTTACGAAACTCCAGATAAATCATTATTAAGGGGATAACATTTTGAACCAGCCAAAGGTTCACATGAGGCAACAGGCACATGAGGTCCACCATCATATCACCCCACCCCACCCTCCTTTCCACCAAGTTACCTCATCCTAGCCCTTATGGAATATCTTAGGGTTAAAACATTTGACACAGACACACACACACACAACACACAGACATACGACCAGAGTAATCCCTGATGTTGACTTCTGCAATTCTTGCAGATGACAACAAAAATGCAGTGCAGTGCAGTTCACAAATTGGCCTAAATTAGGAAACACTTTCGGGCCTGGACTCAATATGGCGGTTTGTAGCCAATCTTATTTTGTCGACCAATACAATGTGAGCGGACAAGGCATCCAAATTTCCCCCCCCCCCCCCCCAAACATAAACATGGCAATTTAGGCCAACTTCAGAGTCATCAATCATGGAGGGACTGGAGGACGATTCCCAATGCTGTTTCCCTACATTTCTATTTGTTGTTACACCAACAGGAAGTGGTTATCTTTCCATTGAAGTTTCAAAATCTAAAAGTTCAGTCTTTCAAGCCAGTTAAAAGCATAAATGTTTGTCAACCTTTGTGCTGTCCTTTTATTTCAATGCTTCATTTTGTGCTAATTTTTACTTTCCTTATGTTAAATTAATGTCTGCACAAATGGCGTGATGGCAAAAACAATCAGTATTCATGAACAGGGGAAGTTTGCCAGGCTTCAGTTCGGGGGGGAACAGGGAGGGAAAGTTAAATGGGGACAAAAAGGTAAATTATGGGGGACACAAACTCCCAATTTTGGCCACATCACTGATATTTGCCAAAATTTGTGATTTTTGACCCAAATCGTTGATTTTGTGCAAAAAATTGTCATGTTTTCTTCAGGGGGGGGGGGGGGGGATTAGGTGGGAAATAGCCTTGATCAGGATGGTATGTTGACATGACAAATTTTATTTTTCACACACACCACTGTATTGTGATTTCTCGCCATAATTTTCGTTTTAGGAGAGGGATATGCCACTCTTTTATGATTCGCCTATGACCTGTGAAATCATTTGTAACAGACGTGTGAACCAAAGGAATGAAGTTGGTTAGATAGAGCGCCGTGAACAGCTATGTTGTGATGACAGGACAATACCAAAAATTATGTTGTTCTCATTATTATTAACATTAAGTGCCTAAGAGGGGTTCCTAGGTACCCCAAGATTGTTTTTGCTTTTTTATGCTACTGTTCCGAGGACATAAATTGACCGGTTACTTTTTGATAATTGTCAAACATTTGAATAGCATCTTTTTGACACCAGGAAGTAATTCAAGTCTGACCAAGCCGTTAATCAGCTAAGTAGCTTGGGTCCCTAGAACCCCAAGCACAAATGGGGATTTTAAAAATAAAATTTTAACGAAACTCTTGTAACCACAAATATTTTTTTGCCTGAGATATGCACATTATACATATAACTTTCTTCTTATCGTGTCCAAAAACTGGGTTGGTTCTCAATATGATCAAGCCAGAGATGGGGTACAACGTCTGGCTCTTCACTGGATTCAGCAAGGTCCTTGTTTGTCATTGTTGTCCAGCAGTTAGCAGTGGGCAGACAAGAGGTGTTCCATTGTCTGTGGTGCTGTCCATCCACAAACACAGGTAGTATCCTGGGTCTGCTTCCCAGATTAGAGCCCTGCGGGGCCACCCCGAATCCCCGGGCCCGAACGGACCGGACCCGGACGAGGGGTCGGGGTGCCTTTTAGCACATTATTCCCGGTCCGGTCCGGGGGTCATTTGGATGGGTCGGGTAGGGTCGGGGGGTATGGTGGTTATGTGGCTTTCGGTCGGGGAATAATTTAAAGCTGTTAAAAATCAGTGCAATTTATGGAAAATGTATATTGGGATTGTCCTGGTTATGCTTTTAACGCAGGACACTTAAACAGCATACACTGCTGTTCTGCTTCAACCGACGGTCGCGGGACTTTTTAGCGTAGCTTTCGTTGGCGAAAAAAAACCCTCAATACAGAGGTTGTTTCAGCCGATAAGATGTAAGAAACGATAGAATAGGGGCCAGAATTCAAGAATTAAAGCGAAGCAGCTGAGATTTTTTTTTCCGGCGGGATTGCGAACTGATGGTGTGGTTCATATTCTGCTGATATCAAAGGCAGCTAATGCACATTTACTATTGAAATCGGCGCGCGCTATTTGTCTCTTTATTTCGGACTTTAGAATACGCCTCCGCAAGTTGGTACGGAAAATAGCTCGTTGCACGGGGGCAACTGTGTGTTCTACAAACGAATTGTGTCAAGATTGACACGGTTGCTTGTTGCGGCAAGTATGAACGCAACAAATTGCATAGAGTATTAGGGATGTTCCGAATCCAGGAAATAGGAATTTACTAAAATGAATGTGAGATTGTAATGGGGGGGGGTGGTTAAATCGAATTACAAATTGAAGGGGGAGTGACGGCGGAGAGCTCTCTGAAAAACCCTTACCCATTTTCTACGGATTTTTTACTTTGAAAAAAACGGCCTGATTTTACACATTTGTGGCATTTTTTTCACAAATCAGGACCCATTAAGGCTTTTTCTGTTTAAACCCATTTTGGAAAAATGGGGCCCATAATCTAAGGATTGTCTCGATTTAAAAACGGACCCATAGGACTATCCAGTCTAGGATTTGGGGCTTGAAACATGACCCATGTCTCGGATTTTCTGACTGAAAAACTAATGCACTGGTCAATTTCAATCCGGCCCTGGGGGTCCCGGGAACTAGCGGGGACTTAGCCCGGGAATGTACATTTTGATGTCGTGACACCCCCGCCGTTTCCAAAAGGGGCACGAATCCTGGTAGCCGGGCTTACATTTTTTGTACTCCCCGACATGTCCCAGGGCTCCTACTAGCCGGGCTTTGGTGTGACAATCCCCGTATATTCTCGGCCAATGGGGGGCGGGGACTGTTTTAAAAACTTCTGTACAATCCAGGCTCGGTCCCGGCTATGCGACAACAGGTCTAGCTATATAAAATCATACTACATTGTTGGATCGCCGGAGTGTAGACCGAGCCGAAATGCACCACACGGAAGTATGTTTGAGAAACAAAACCTTGTTTTAGTTGGTTTTTGTTAAAAAAAATCACATTTATCACCGACGCGATATCGACCAATAAAATAGCAGAGTTAAATATCTAAAAAACCCTGCATCATATCTGCCAACGGAAAATTCAAGCCAAACAAAATAATCATGGGTGATTGTCGTTTTGTTGGGCCTACTCTGTGATAGTGACTTGCATAAAATAAACGTGAATATATGCCCATGCGTACTCTGTCAGTGGGTCAGGATCAATATATTAACCTGGCCCAGGGGGAGGCACTCAAGCATCGTTGTTGGAATGCATGATGGATTGTATGATGTACGTCGCGTCTTTATCGTATCGGACGATACCGCATATTCGTAGGTAAACCGATCTGCCCGATACCGATCCGAATATTTTTTTGAAAATATAATAGATAGAACACTATACATGTAAGGAAGTCATCTTGTTGTAACAGCTATTCAGACAAGATATTTCATGAACAAAGCATTATTTACCCATGATAAAAGTTATTATTGTAATAAACCAACATTGCAGTGCCGCTAGAGAAAAAGAGTTTTAGAAAAAAAAAAAAAAAAAAAAAAAAAAAAAAAACAAAAAACAAAAAAAAAATAAAAAAAAAAAAAAAAAAAAAAAAAAAAAAAAAACAAAAAAAAAAAAAAACAAAGTGAAGGGTTTTAGTGATTGAATGTTTATACTGTTGTTGAAGCCAGGACCATAATGTTTATAGTACTGTGATTGAATGCCATGGCGTATACGTAATCAAATCGATCGGAGAAGTGGGAGATTTTACGATCCCGATTACCAGATCGAATAATTATCGGTACCGATACCGATATAACGATCGGATCGGTACCCCTAATGGATTGCATATATGCAGCAAATAACAAAGCGAAAAACGTGCATAAAACACAGCTATTTTGTAGTCTGCATCACCTTTTTGGCCCATGAAATCGCATGAACTACTTCCCCCGTTTTTGGGAGGACGGTGTGCATCTTTCTGAACAAAATCTGAACACAAAATCACTTCTAGGCATACCCAACAGTCTTCATGCTATTCCTAAATTTGAGTTGAATTTTCCATGTCAGTTTTCGTGAGAAACAAATATTTTTGTTGCTCACATCATAGGTTAATGGGCACGCATAGCAATTGCGAGCTATGTCCCTAATGCGTGAGACTCACGCCCATTGCCTGAGACTTGACAACCCTGAATATTTTACCTGTGTATCCCAACACCTCCAGCTGTTTCAAGAGGGATTGCCCAGCTCGCGCTCCTATGAAATCAGTGGAGGATTTAAGAGTCAGCAGCTGCTGACAGGGGACCCCTTAAAATATGCTCTAGGCCCCATCAGACACCCTCTAGTCGCACTTAAGTGCAACATTGCGCTGCGGAAAAGCGGACGCTAAAGTGGCCCCACCTTAAGCTGTGACAGGGCCCTTTTCCTTTATATCCGCCACTGTTTGAAATGGTTTGTTATTTACATGGTTACATGAAGGTTTGGTTGAGTATTTCGTTATTTGTTTGCCGAACGAAATTGTTCTTTGTACTATTTGAGTTTCTAAAATAAAATAAATAATTAATCTTCCTTCAGGCTGAGTCGGTTGTGATTTTAAAGGCGCATCGAATATTTGATTATAATCTGGACAAGTTGTTATATTTCTAGGGCCTG
>JAMKCH010058846.1:0-11417 GCA_023653785.1 Ophioderma brevispina | reverse complement strand
GAACTAATTGATGTTTTGGTGGCATCAAAACCTGAGTGCGAGGAGCCTGATGTGCCCTTTCTAACTTTTCTTGTTCCAATTTGGTTGGGCTTCAATTTCTGCCAACTTGATCCTTTCCTCCATTTGTAACCTATCTTCTTTTTCCTTTGTTCCATTTGATCTGTCATCTTTTTCTTTTTGTCCATTGAATTTGGCATATAGTTACTTGTTGTTTATGCCTTTCTAAATTCAGTTTTTCTTTCTCTAACTCCCGCTCTAAAGCCAACTATCTTGACTCCCTTCGCTCCTTTTCTAATTTTGCTGTTCTAAAACCACATATCTTGTCTTTCTTTCTCTTTCTCTCTCATTTGTAATTTGGCCATTTCTAATTGCAATTGCATACTCCAACGTTTCATTTTCAAAGCAACAATGACTCAGCCTGAATTTCCACCTTAAATTTCCAAACCTTCCTCGCCTAGTAAATCTTCCTCAAGAAGATGTGTTATAAATGGTTTTTAATTTAACTGTGTTCTAATAATTGCTTAACTTCCATCCCATAATTCTCGGCCAATTCCATTAAATCTGGCTTTTTGAGCAATAAATTCTCCCACGTAACATCATTTGACAAACTCTCTGCGTTTTAAACGCAATAGTGTATAAACACTTCCTTCACAAATTAACAATATATAGCACAGATATCAAATTATTAAAAACAAATCGAAAGTTGTTCAATATTTTAACTGTATTTTTTTTTTTTTACAGTTGTATTTTCCCGAGACTGCCCCCAATTTTGTTACGGTCACCTGACCAAGGCCAAAACCACCTCAAAACTACGGATTCCAACTCCTGAATACTTAGGGACAATACACTTTGAACTTGATTACAATTTTAGAACAAGTATTTATTTAATTGTGTGTTTAAATCAATCTCATTCAAAACATTCGATTTAGGTATCAATAATCAAAAGATCAATCATACAACTTCGGTTAATTAATGAACACTAAAACTTACTACCTGGTGTTGGTATGCCGCCTAGCGGGCTGCAGGAACGATTACAATAATGCAGAACTTGCAAAGAGTCCGGGCGAATATTCCAGCGCAAAAACTCCAATTTCCAATAGCGGGAGGGACGTGTCCACGGAAGACTTGTCCTGACTGAAGATAACCAGCTCTAAGACTCCCGAGCTTGGAGGGTCGGATAAAATATAAAGTCCATAAAGTGCGTCGTAGCTTGTTATCCTTGGATAAATCAGAGGACACGAATACGGAAACCGAACACGTCTACACAATCGGACGGAAAAATGATGGAGCTGAGACTACTTGACAATGTCCCAATAGAGGACGACAATGTTTACTGTCACTGTCAATAACTTGGAACAACTGGAAGTCACTATGTTTGGAAACTCTGCTAATAACTTGGAGCATGATGGTATGTAACTCTGAATCATTTCTCTCACCAGCGGCTTTCTTATATCTCTCAAACAATACTAGAACGATCTGGTACCTCTCTATATGAGTCATGTGATAAATATAGTCATTACCTCATAATCTGGAAATGAGATCTATTATTCCACATGTACTGCATAGATTTAGGATTTCATAGCAGATACTCAATGACTGTGTAATTATGCCGCAGTGCGCACCTATGATTCAGAGAAGATTCAGATGAAGCACATTCTAAGAACATAAGGTCAAGGTACATTCCAGAAGTTCCCCCGCTTTTCTGAGCTTTCTGAGATCTTTCTGGTTAATTTATTTGCTTACACACACCGTTATTGCACACGATCCAGGTATATTTTTATATCTGTTACTAGACTAATTTACAATATTTATGTGCTAATTTATGACTGAATCTTACTCAAAATGAAAATAATTCATTGCTATATTGGGCTCTGGTAACAACAGGTATTATTGCGTCTACCATCAAAACCGCAGTGTGTTTCCCACGGTGGTACTTGATGGGGTATATGTGCAAAGTGCCAGCTCTCATATCCAGTCGAGACACATATAACATTATAAATAGGACAAGCACCTTTAAATGTAAACCGTCGTAAACTATGAATTATTGCAAACAGGTCCGTTCATACTTCACTGCACTGCACTGTACTTGCTGTGCAGTCCCTTTACTGCACTGTTCCGTACATTCCGCCTGCACTGCAAATCGATTATTGCAGGTCAAACCCAGGTCAATGCGGTCACAGGTTTTGCAGTGGGTTGCCAATTTTAACTTCGTTACAGTACTGCATTGCATCGCAATACTGCAAAGTGATAGCAGTAACGGCCCTTTAATCTGTCGTTGAGACACTATCATTATTCTCCCAAAATATTTTAAATTTTGCAGAAATATCTTATAATTGAAGGACATCTAACCATTCTATAAAAAGTTATTTTTTGCAACTGCAAACCTAACAGAAAAGGAAGAAAACGCAGGCTCAAAGATATGAATCTCCTTCAATTACGTGTTGTACAGATTGCTTTCAGTCTAAGCACTGTAATGGGCAGGTTGGGACACCTAGACTTGTTACAGACTGCAAAGATCTAATTTTTTAATGTTCCGATTAGAAAATCATTGATAGTGCCTTTTAATTATCTTACGATGCACTTATTGCATGTGTTTAAGTTACCACCGTATCATGGTATTTATTTTAGAGACAACCTTTGCAACTTTCCAGCACTTGGACAGAAGTAGTTCCTTTGTCTTAGACTCTTTCTTGCTATAGTAAAAATTACCTTTCCCTAGAGGCATCCAAATTGGAAGCCTGAGCTTTCGACACTCTAGCCAATACCCATCATAGCACACTACAACAGTTATGATGTTGCACCTTATATGCACCAGTAAACAAAGGGGTAGATAACAATAAGTGATGATATTTCATGCTAGCAAATCTTTGAATATTTACACATTAGTTTTGGATAATCTAGCAAGATAATCTGCATGGTAAAGAAACATAAGCGAGTCATTTGCTTTTCAACAGAATTATTTCATTAATCCAGGTAGAACCCATTAACTTTGAATTTGACAGGGTGGCATACAGGATGCCTTCTGGTGTTGTATAGTTCGCATCTGGTTATCTGCGTGCTAGTGAATACAAATGAGCTCATTTGCATATGTATGAACTAATAGTATATGTAGGAGATATCTTAATTACATATCTGGATGGCATTCTTCTTGTCCAGAGAGTTCGAACATAAGAAGTAGTCAATATTTTTGGTTTTTCTTTTAAAAAATTCAGTTGCATAAAAATGCTATGAAATAATACCAGTTTATGAGTTTGTAACCAATAGCAAGGAAACCTTTGGGGAATGCCAAAGTTGGATGACCTGTCTGTACATGTTTTCGCTTCTTTTTAAAATTTAACCAGGAACTGAGTAACGTTCTACCTGTTCTGAAGCCAACTTTCCATGATGAGCCACCAGATAGGGGCATGAATGTCACCTGGCTGGGCCATGCCACAACACTGGTTCAATTCGATGGAGTCAACATACTCACCGATCCCGTCTTCAGCCCACGATGTGGTCCGGTGCAAGCTGCTGGGATGTCGTACAAGCGCTTCCGCCTGCTCCATGCACAGTCAAAGACCTACCACAACTCCATGCTGTTGTAATCAGTCATTCACACTATGATCATCTAGATTATCAATCTGTTGTTGATCTCAATGAAAGATTTCAGGAGAGTTTACATTGGTTTGTACCTCTTAAACTGAAGTCATGGTTCACATCTCTTGGATGTCAAAATGTGCATGAGCTCAATTGGTGGCAAGAAGAGAACTTGCCAAATCAACCAGATGTAAAACTCGTCTTTACACCTACGCAGCATTGGAGTGGTATAACTTGTTGGACCGGAACAAAACACTATGGGGAAGCTGGTGTGTAATGGACCGAATCACAAATATTATTTTGCTGGTGATACTGGCTACTGTGAAGCTTTCAAACAGATTGGAGAAAAAATATGGACCTTTTGATTTGGGCACAATCCCATTGGGGCATATCTCCCAAGGCATGTTTCAATTTCATGATCTGTTCACTTTTTCTAGTTTGTATTAAAAGGTATTAAAAAAGATGAGGAATAGATAAGTTTTGAAGCTCCAATAGTCCAGTCAGATTGCTCTAGCATGGAGTATAAGGTTTTAATTATGCTGCGGAACTAGTGGGTTTAAGGTCCACTTCAGGGACAACGGATAGGCTAGAGTTTTAAACACTTCCTCTGTCAAATCAGTTCAGCCAGCATTTATAGCTATCCCTACATGTCTCCTTTTGCATTTGCTGGCAGTAAATTCCGCATAATCCCCGGTTGTATGTTGCATACCACTTTTCCTTTGTGAACCACAACTAACTTTGATTTATCAGAGCAGAGGCAAGCAAATCATGGGTGGTCAGCTAATCTATGAAACCTTATTGCAGTAGTTTTTCAAAGGCATTATACAATATACAGTCATGTAGTGTAATGCAATAAACAATCTTAAGATTATATGGTGTATTTTCTGCCAGCCCAAAAGAGAGCATGGGGAATAAAGGTTGTTCCCTAGCTGACTGAGATTTCGATCGTTTGGCACAGAAGGTGTATGACATGAAAGTATTTCCACCATCAAACTGCACTCTTTTTCTCTCAAATTACTTCAGGCTGCAGGCAGTCTGTTCCTGCTATACTGTTGCAGCAAGCAGTATTTGTGGTACTACTGGTGTACATACAACTTCATAATTTGCATTGCAGTTCTCCACCAAAATGCATCGTTTACAATAACTACCATACTTTTTGAAATAGGTTATGATCAATTTTTTTTCCGGGTGTAACTCCTGGCCAACTCCTTGAAAAATGTAATTAAAATTCACCTAGTAGTTTTGAGATAGAGTTTAAGTTCTGATTTGGCCGGTAATTACACCCTTTCTGTAAGTGGTTAAACGGTATCTTAAGGTTATTTTCCAACTATGTTCCTAAGAAAGCATTGAGTAATGCTTTTTACTTCACCACTGCATGAAGAAATAAAAGAAGTCATTTTCAGTATAGCAAAAATTGGTTGTTTATGCCATGTTCTGCACATTCTGCAATGAAATATGGCACCCGTATTATAATTTTCAACATGACAGGGAAATCATGAACCCTCAGCATGTTGATACTCACAAGCCGTGGACATTCACAAAGATGTAAAGGCAGAGAAGTCTATTGCCATTCATTGGGGGACATTGCTTTTGGCAGATATATGAGGGTAAGATATGCATTAAAGTGAAAATGGCTTGAAGATTGCCACAGGTATACATGCGGTACTTCCGTGGCAGTGTTCATTTGCAATGCATCCGATAGCTAGATAACAGTATAAAAATATTTTAAAACAAGGCGGTTCTCGAACCACAAGTGTCGACTGGTGGATGCGATTCATTGCTTTAGATAAGGTTGGCAAATGATTAGAAAGAAAACAAATGCACTGGAGAACAGTTGTATACAAAATTATTTGGTTTGAAGTAAATCGGGCATAGCATCTAGCCAGCAGAGCATTTTAAAAAGTGTAACCGAGTGTCGGTCTGCCATGCAGTTGGTGAAAGGGGTCGTCCAAAGGGCATGAGGTTTACCAAGGTGACATTGAGGTTCACCAAGGTGGGACATGGGTCACAAAGGTCACATGGGATCCCAAAGGTCACATGGGGTCACAAAGCTGCTTAGGGGTCACAGACGGTTGCATGGGGTCCCCAAGGTAACAGGGGGTCACCAAGGTTACACCATGGGGTCCACAAGGTAACATGGGGTCAAAGGTCGCCATAGGGGTCACAAGGTTCATAGGGGACACGAAGGTAACATGGGGTCAGCAAGGTCACCATGGTCACCCCACCCCGCCCCGCCCCACCCTCCCCCCTCCCTGACCACACCCACCCCCTCCCTGTCTCATACACCGACCCGCTCCCCGGCACACGATTTGTGAATGGGCCAAGGGCTGAAGGAGGTCAGGCAATGGAGTCACCAAGGCGCATGGTCACAATTAGGTCACACCAAAGTCACCAAGGCACAAGAATAGTACCATCAAGGTCACCATGAAGGTCACCTATGGGTCACACAGGTCACCAGTCATGAGGTCAACCCGCCCCTCGCCGAGCACCCCAACTTCCCCGACGCACCCTACACCCAACTGCCACCACCCTGACCCCACCCAGAAGAAACACCACCGACCCCCCAGATGCCACCCCACCCGACGCACCCCAACTCACCACTTACACCCACCTGCCCCTCCCAACACCCCACCCCGCCCCGTCCCCAACACCGCCCACGTTCCCCAACCACCCAACACGGACCCCATCCCCATACACACACCCTTCCACCTCCATATGATCACCACCAAGATGTATGGTATAGTTTGTCATTGTAGCAAAGGAATTTTGCATTACCCGATTGTACCATTTTAGCGATACAGCAATACTGCATATTTAATTAGCTCATTGCATACATAAGCCGCGTGTATCAGAACTTTCAAATGGCAAAGAAGATGCGCACCATAAGGGTTTTCGTGCGTGATGGAAGTTTACATAGCCGATGTACCGGTTTCAAAAATATAGCGATTACGCTGATTTTTGAGTACCAATTTAAATCATTTGAATAGTAATTCTCTCGAATATGCACAAATCTAATCAGGTTGCGAACTCTTTAACCCGTTCCTTCCACCAGTTACATCATGATACGCCGTATCGGAACTCCAGATAACTGCACACAAGCCGTGCGGGGGGGAGAAGGGTTGTCATTTTGACCGGCAAAATAATGCTAATTAATATTCAGAAGGATGCAAAATAATGCAGCAAAAAACTACACATACTATTTTGGCACCTCACTTTATCACCCTACGCAAGTGTGAAGTAATCTGGGGATATTAGCGTTTTTAGCCAGCAGGCATTTCAAAAAGGTTAACCGAAACTGAGCGAAAAGGTATGCAAATAAGCTAATTAAAAATTCATAATATGCAAATAATGCAGCAAAAAGCTACACATAATATTTGGCACCTCACTTGATCACCTCAAGGTTGTGAAGTAGTACTTCGGGATTGCGTTTAGGCCAGGCAGAGCATTCAAAAAGGTTAACCGAAATGGCTGAAAAAAATATCATTAAGCTAATTAAATCTTGAATATGCAAATAATGTTACAGCCAAAAGCTACACATAATATTGCGGCAGCTCACTCTATCATCCTATCAAGTTTGGTTAAATCGGGGATGCGTTTAGCCTGCAGAGCTTTAACAAAGGTTAACTGAGTCATACGGACGGACGGACATACGGAACACACATAATTTGAATAGTATGTGCCTCCATGAACATTCGTTCAGGGCGACACCAAAATCAAAATTATTAAACAAAAGTAACATTCCGTATATCACCCACTTAAATCGCCTTCAAATATGCTGATCGGATCAGTTGTGGTGTAATGAGCAGTAAACCTAAGGTGGTTACTTTTGAAGAAAATATGGTCAGAATAGAAAACAACGGCACGTGGAAAACATTGTTATACAAATTATTTTGAGTTTGAATGTTAAATCGGGAATAGTGTTTAGCCAGCAGAGGATTTTAAAAACGTAACTAGTGTAGTATGCCATTGCAGTCTGTGAAAAGGGGTAAAAGGGACATTGAGTTACCAAGGTGACATGAGGTTCACCAAGGTGGACATGGGTCACAAAGGTAACATGGATCACAAAGGGTCACATGGTGTAACACGCTTGCCCTTAGGGTCACCGAGGTCGCATGGGCGGCACCAAGGTCACATGGGTGTCACTGACTGGATCATCATGGCGGTCCCCAAGGTCACATGGGTTCAAAGGTCGCATATGGGTGGTCAAAGGTCATATGGGCACGAAGGTCAACATGGGGCAGCACACGGTGCACCCCAGGGTCACCCCACACCCGCCCCGACTCCCCACCTGCCACTCCCTTGGCACACCACCCCCTCCGGTCTAATCCACACGACCCACCGGCACACCGATTTGTGATGGGCCAAAGGGGACGTGAGGTCAGCAAGTCACCAAGGTCGCATGGGGCACAAAGGTCCGCACAAAGTCATACCAATGTCACAAGAAGTCATCAACGGTTACATGAAGTCACCAGGGTCACACAAGGTACCAAGGTAACATGAGGTCACCCGCCCTCGCCGACGCACCCACCCTTCCCCGACGCACCTTACCCCAATGCCACCCCTGACCCCACCAGAAGAAACACACCCGACCCCTCCAGAGCACCCACCCAGACGCACCCCACCTCACCACTTACACCCCACCATGCCCCCTCCCCAAAACCCCACACCTGCCCAGTCCCAACACCCCGCCCCGTCACCAAACACCCCCTGACCCCTCCCAACACCACACCCTTCCCCCGCCCGTATGATTCAACACAAGATGTCGGTATAGTTTTTCAGGAGGCAAGGAATTTTGCATAGCCGATGTACCATTTAGCGATACAGCAATAGGATATTTAATTAGCTTCATTTGCATACCTAAGCCGTCTGTATCGGGAAACTTTCAAATGGCAAAGATACGATGCGCACCATAATGGGTTTTCGGGCAGTGAGTGAAGGATTTAACATATCCGATTGTCCGTTTCAAAAAATAGCACGAGTGACGCTGATTTTGCTTATCAATTAGCTAACTTTGCATGATGTAATTCTCTCGAAATATGCCCCCCAACATCTAATCAGGTTAAGAACTCTTGTTAACACGCTCCTCCACCAAGTGAAATCATGATACCGACATACGGAACTCCCGATAAACTTGCACACAAGCCTTGCGGGGGAAGGGTTGTCATTGACCGGCCAAAATAAGGGCTAATTAATATTCCGAATATGCAAATAGGCAGCAAAAAAGCTACACATAATATTTTGGCAACTCACTTTATCACCCTACCAAGGTGTGGAGGAGTGGGGTAATCGGAACTGCGTTTAGACAGCAGAGCATTTCACAAAAAAGGTTAACCGAATGGTGATCGAAACATATGCAAATAACGCTAATTAAAATTCAGAATATGCATAAGCAAGCATAAAAGCCTACACATAATATTTTGGCACCTCACTTATCACCCTACCAAGTGTGAAGTAAATCGGGATTAGCGTTTAGCCAACAGGGCATTTCAAAAAAGGTAACCGAAATGGCTGAAAAATATTGCAAATTAAGTCTAACTTAAAATTCAGAATATTCAAATAATGCAGCCAAACTACACATAAAATTGCGGCACTTCACGCATCATCCTATCAAGTTTTAGTAATCGGGTAGCGTTTAGCCTGCCGAGCATTTTAAAAAGTCCTGAGTCTACTGACGGACTACATACGGACACACATAATTTTGACTAGTATGTGCCTCCATGACATTCGTTCAGGCGACACAAAATCAATTATTTCACACAGTACTTCCGTATATCACCCACTTAAATCGCACTTCAATATGCTGATCGAATCAGTGTAATGAGCATACCCTAAGGGTGTGTTACACATAAAATATGGTCAGAACTAAGACAATCAGTCTCTGGGCCACAATCACAATGATCTGTTTTCCAGATGTTATACCTTCGACTGTCCACATACCATCTTGGGTTCATTGAGCTTAATTATAGTGCATCCTAACTGAAATCAATATTTTGGACATGTTCATGATTATTTCTGCCTATTGTTAAGAACATCAAGAATAAGTCTTAATTTTACAAGACTATAAAACCAGGCATCATTCACTTACCTACTATACATCAGTTGTCACAAAAAGTATCTCGTCAGTTTTTATCATATTGTGCCAAAGTCCGATAATTTTTGAAAGTTTTCAAGAAAAAAAAATCATTGCCTTTGGGTCCTGCTCTTTCATTTAACACCTTGCTTATAAAACGTTGCAAATGGGTGAGAGCAGAGTGAAGACGTAAAAACCCCAACCCAAAATTTTTTTTAGTTTTCATTGGCATTGCAGGTACTGTGAAGAACATGCTAACCACAATCAATATTGCAAGTAGGCTTTCTCGCTCATCAGTCGGAAACCCTCTTTGCGTAAAATCAACACACGCGATGATTGTGTTTCTACGACACAGTGACCATTATTAAAATCAAATAGTGCAACTTTTGATTTGGAGGTTTCAGCATTCAAGGCGTTTTATAAACAGCCATGTTTGGACGCTTTTACAAGTGAGGTGTTAACTGAAAGAGCAAGACATACGCACCCCAAAGGTATATTCGAAAACTTTCCATTATCGATCGAAATCATGCCGAGATACTTTTTGTGGCCACTGTAGATCATTAGATGTACTATGAAAGAAGATGAGAGAACAACAGTGCATGCAAGCTTTATGTGTTGACTATCTCTGCCGGGGATGTGTGTGCATGCAAGTGGTTGGGTGTTGGACACATGCATATAGCTGTTGTTGGATGCGTGAAGAAACACAAAGGGCTTTGATTGGACAATTGAAGATTGTTTTTTGTTCAGTTAGGAACACATGCACCTACTGTGCCAAGGCTATCATGCACACAACTTGTAGGTGGTACTCAATGCTACATTTGCATACTGCAGAAATAAACCTTAATCCACACTGTATTCACATTGTTCTCAGTTTGCTACAATCAGGATGTTAAAATGACCCTAGGCTCATAAAAGAGATTCGTAAGCCTTTGTGTAGGGTGAGTTCAACATTCCTTTTGATACCAAATGGATATAGTGGAACATGCTTTTATTTAAGGACCTTGTACTTTGGATAGCTCTTGCGTATAGTTAGGATCTCTTGTATGATGTAGATCCTAAATTTACATATGTTGTATGTGTTCCCTGTGATCGAACTAACAACAACCCCCCAGGGATCTTGCAAAAGCCTTGAAAGAGAAAG
This sequence comes from Ophioderma brevispina, assembly GCA_023653785.1. Classification (NCBI taxonomy): domain Eukaryota; kingdom Metazoa; phylum Echinodermata; class Ophiuroidea; order Amphilepidida; family Ophiodermatidae; genus Ophioderma; species Ophioderma brevispina. Next base: position 630 of record JAMKCH010058846.1, on the reverse strand, counting down.
AGATATCTGAGGAGGAGGGCTTTGTATTAAAACATGGTGAAAAAAAATAAAAAAATGGATGCCGAACGCGTTTGTTTTGGGGTGGATTATGATTATAGCTGGAATGGAGGGAAAATAAATACAGTTTGTCAGTTTTGGTCGCTGGAATACCTAACTAAGTTTACTGGTAGTATTGGTTGTTAATTTTGCAATGACATGCTTGTAAGATAGCTATTAATGTGACCAGATGCCCATATGTATAATGCTAATATGTAAAGGGATCGATCTCAGGTTGTCTATAAGTAGGGTGATGATGATGATGAACCTTTTGGGGCAAAGAGTGACTTATGATACCTCTATGATTGGAAAGGAAATACACAAGTTATTGCTTCTTTAGGTACGGCTCCCCGTGGCCAAAGTGACAGAAGACTTTTATGCAAGGTTCCATCTGATCTATGTCCCATCTAAAATGGTGATTGGAAGGATGGTTCTACGTGTGCTAGCAGTAAACCTTCTTAAACAGCATCAAAAGCAGGCCTGTGCATTCATGAAGGAATTTATGGTCATGTCAGCATCGTTTGAATATATCTACCATCACCATAGTATAACCACCACACAAAGGTTTTGTGCGTGATCAGCAGCAGGAGTAAT
>JAMKCH010058845.1:0-23093 GCA_023653785.1 Ophioderma brevispina | reverse complement strand
GCTTACTTAAACTACGAACATTATGATGAAATAATGACAACTGGGTATCCTTAGATTTAAATAGATCATTAAGACCGTCGCTAAGGTAATAACTACAGTTGGGACTTTGGATATGGTCAATGTTGCAGTCATTATCAGATGTCGAGGAGTGATGGTTGAGGATACTATCGAATTGAAATGGGTCAAATTTGGGTACATTCAAAATACAATCAGGTAACTTGGACATGGTGCAGAGAACAGAAGTGGGAAAATTAAGTAAAATATACAAACAACAGATGTATGTAATCAAGCGTTTGGGCCAAATCGCTTGATTTCATTAACAAAAAAATTACAATATGTACAAATGGTGAGCCCGGGTGGTGAGCTAAGCTCTCATACTTAGTATAAATGAGCGTGTTTACAGCAGAAGGTGGTATGATAAAATGAAATTTAAAGTTCGAATGGAAGATGTTGTTATCCCACTATTACAATGTGGGCTACACGGAAAGTAAACCTATCGTTTGCCAGATGTTGTGCGAATCCCAAAAAGCACTTGAATAACGGATGTGAATATAGTTGGAATTGCGAGGAAGAGTAGGTACGATACGTGGAGCTCACATTGTGTTTTTAGCTTTAGATTGTAGATCAATTGCATATATGTATACATGGAAAAATATATAAAATCATTAAGTCGTGGAGAGCGAAATCAGAGTTAAAGGGCAGGAACATAAGTCCTATGCTCTTGGCCGGTAAGAATGAAATGAGCAAAAATAACACTTCCACGTCACAATGACTTATATCGAAACTTGAAAAAATCTGATTGACATACTGCAGCATAACATGTGATAATTAAAAGATGGGTCATATGAGCAAATTGATAAATATAAACTTGGCATAGTGGTGATAGCATATTGAACATGACTCAGAAAAGTTACAAATAACGTGTATGTTAAATAAACATGTAATTTTACTTTACTACATTAACGTACCCGGTATGGAGGCAGAGGGGAATGGAGATAAGAAAAAAAAATCGTGCCATGTTTGTACCCACATTGTAATTAACCCTTTACCTATATCCATGAATCGTATGTAACATATGTAATAACTAATGACAAATCAATCCTGAGCACAGGGAAACCAATGTGTATCTACGGTAGATCATATGAATTTATGCTCGGCGTGTAGTTGATAACAGCATACCTTCTGATCAATACATGTGTAATAAGAGATACGACAATTAAAAATAAGGGCGAATCAAAAATGGTGGGGGAAAATGATAGAAAAAGGTAGTAGTTGTAACTGAAAGCAACTAGCACTATTCTCTTGTGACAACGGTACTACATGTGTAATAACAGTTTCTACATATATGACAATGATTGCATTTATAGGGGCAATTTTAGATAGCTAGAAAAACAAGATTACGGGTAGACGAATGAGCAAGGAGAACGAAATACATATCATATAGCAATACAAACTGCTTTCAAACGTCCCGCCTCAAAAGGCTACATCACACTTGTAATAATAAGCCATTCAGTAACCGGTGATGGATGACCAATTTCAGGTATATAGTAGAAAAAACGATTAAAGGGGTCAGATGATGAGGCCCGGAAAAGAGTTGAAATGACTAATATGTGAAACTGTGCAGCGAACAGTATACAAAGTCTATGAGACTGGTACTTGCAAAAAAAAAATATGTGAAGCAAGGGATAAGCAGGAACAAGTCCGGATTATTACAGTGCGTGGCATTGTAAACCTCCAATTTATGTACCTACACATATATAAAAGAAGGTACATGCCGATAAATGTACATAATACAAAGTGATTTGATAATAGTTGATTTGTGCCATACGAGATAGTACATGTGAATAAATATCAATATAATGAATACAATCAGATATACAATAATGCCACATTCAGGGAATCTTTAGATAGGCTATAAACAGATAATTAAGAGTAGATGCTATGAGGCAGGAAGAACGAAACACATAGTGTGTGAACATTACCGCAGTTACAACTACATGTCGTATAAATCAAATCCTTAAAGGTTCTAACATAGATATATGCAAAATCGTTTAATACAGATACGAACATGACTTCAAAATAATAATGACATTGTAAATAAATAATAGAGAATCAGTCATCGCATGGATATATTGGGATGGTGTCTGTGTAAAAATACGAAGGAGTACCGCCGAGAAAGTGAACAACATGCAAAGGAAATATCCATGCGAAGATGAAAAGCAATTGAATATGGTAAAAATAACATTGAAATCATATTTTGTGATATAAGAACAAAGTTAACACGTTAAAAAATATATCACAGCTATATCATCTATCATGAATGTAGATGGGGAGTTTCCTAGTCTGGCTGGCCAGACCAAGCGATGACTGTGAGAGTAGTCAATCAGAAATGAAAGTCAGCAGTATTCACAACATGTAATACAAGGTAATGACAAAATAGTAAGTGTTTCCATCATGAAATAGCGATGGGTCAGGGTAAAGAAACATGTGAATTACAAGTTCTAATATATGATAATGAGCCATTTTAACGGGTAAAATTTTAGATAGCGTAGAAAAAAGATGAGGGTAGACGATGAGCAGGAAGATGAGCAAGGATATAGCATATAGCAATACAAACTGCTTATCATGAAGTCCAGCCTCAAAGTGCTACCTACACTTATTAAATACCATTCAGTACGAGTATGGAGTGACATTTCAGGGTATATCTTGTTAGAAAAAAGTTAAAGGGGTGATAGAGTTACGCAAGGAAAAGTGAAGACGACATAATATTTGAAAATGCAGCGAACCAGTATCCAAGTCGTAGATAAGCTGGTGTACATGCAAAAAAAAATATGTGTGAAGCAAGGGATAAAGAAAATAATGAGTAATTGGAATTGTAGACTGAATATCATAATTCCAATATACAAATGAATCCAAGACATAATGTACATAATGCAAAGGTTGATTTGATATAGTGGATTTGAATAACTAGCAGAGTACAATGTAACTTACATATAATACTATAATTATGGAATGCAGATATAACAATAATGCACTCATGGGAATCTTTAGATAGTTAGAAAAAAGATTTTAAAGATGGTAATGGTGAGCAAGGAAGAACGAAACACATAAGGTGTGTGAACATTACCCCTACAGTTTCAACTACATTTCGTGAAATCAAATCCTTAAAGGTTCTACAATACATTTGCAATATCATTTAATACAGATATGACCATGGGTGATGGGCTTCCGGCAATAATAATGACCCTGAAATATAATATAGAATCATCATCGCATGAATATAGGTGGGTGGGTGGTGTCTATGACCAGGGGACAGGGCACGATAGAAATGAACAAGCATGCAAGAGGATACCAGCGAAGATGAAACGCAATTATATGGTACAATAACATTGAAATCAATATAATTGAGAAATCTAGACCCCAAATTAGCACATTAAAAAATTAAGATAAACACCATGTCATGGTCAATCGATGCTGAATTAAGATGGGGGGTTTCTGTCTGGCTGGGACCGATCAAGCGTTGACTATGAGATCATTTCATGCAGAAATGAAATAGCAGTAGTTCACAACATGTAATACAAGGGAAATAAAATAGTTGCAATTATGAGTACTATGGTCAGGGTAAAGCAACAAAAATGACGAAAGTAGTCCAATTAGCTACATAACGTAACCTAGGTTTTCAAACAATACACATTAAATAAGGCATATTAACTGACAGGTGAACCATTGTAAATAACATTTTAAATCAGACATATCAATGATAAGGATATACAATATACGGTGAAATAATGACTAATGGTATGAAGGGTTTGGTCCACCAGTCAATAGTGAGAGACCGGGAATATAGCTATATGTGTGAAGTGGATCATTGAATCAATCAGGAATACAAGATGACTTGCATTAACAAAATAGTGATCAGAAGGTAACATTGTGTGGGAATGGCTTTAGGGAATTTGATTAAGTGATGAGAGTGTATGAAAGCACGCAATAATCAGATGCAAATGTATACTGAGGGGACGGGGAATTAAAGTCAAATCAATATCAATTCTGGCAGAACATGGGTGCCTAGAATTGATCCAAGTTCGAAAGTTTCTAATTGGTAACTATTGTGTGTCATCTTGGTGTTACGGGCAAGACCCAAAAAAAGGCTTGTTCAGGTGGGGTTCGCCGTCATCCCCCGTTCTTCATGCACGACCGCATTATGATGGGCCGGAGCTGCAAGGTTCATCCGAAGTTCTGTAGTAGGGCTTGGGTAGTGTCGTCAGGGCACGGGGGGGGGCGCAGGTGGAGGAAGGAAGAAGTAGGCGCGGGTGGATTGTATTTGGACGGCCGGTAGGGGGGGGTGGGGCGTCACCGGTATAGCAACAAAAATCCTGCCAGTCTTGTGACCGCATTCTTAGGGTATTAGGTCCGTAGTGCCAACTCTGTGCGTTTTCTGAGTATTCCATACGGGAAGTGGTGAGGCTCTCAGTAATCAGAAGCGATGACCCTTTAAGGTGGACGTTTGGCACGATATACGAGCGGCTGCGAATGGAGATAGGAAGTGAATTTTATGATTAGTGGGGGGGCCTGGATTGAGGTTTGCCACCGGTGGCCATATTGGTCTTGGGATCTACCTTCGTCTGTGTTGACCGATCAATGTGTTCTGTGGTGAGGTCGAGATTCAGTCTTGTATTGATCTGCTGCAGACTAATGGCGGTTTTGTTGTCTTCCTTGTGATTTTTTCATGGAACACCAGGAGTACTCGGCGGTTCGCCGGCTTTATTGTTGGCAAGTCCATCCATCTTGATCCGTCAAGTCTATCGTTCTATGTTGAAGGCTGGGATCCTCTTTTTTAAGACTAGCCACCAATCATCTTGCTTTTTTAAGGTCAGGTTATGGACTGGTACACACTCTGTTGATGTTGGTTTTGAAGCTCTTCATTTAATTTCTGATAGCAGCGGCAGTAACAGCTTGACAATGCGTTGAAGAATGTTTTGTGCGTGTTTATTATACCAGAGACAGGATGATATTAGTGGCTCTAATACCTCATTGGTATTGAGAACTTGTCGTATAGACTTAGTCAAGTCCCTCCTCCTCGTCCTCCTTTTCGCATCGGATCGTCTTTAGCGTTGTTGTCTATGGTTGAGTCAAAAAATTTTGCTCCTCACTTCGGTACTTCTTTCGACTCAGAGACAGCTTAGATGTCTGAGAATTCATGATGTATGGTCGCTAGATGATTGATTGGCACCATAAACAACTCTTAGACAATGATTGATGTTTTAAGAGATGTTCATGTGATAAATAAAGACTTTGTGTGATAAAATTTTTTAGAGCTCCTCGCACACACGTCTTGTGTCTCACATGACGTCGTTCTGATGATTTTAATTGTGTCAAAAATATGCCAGATACACTGTAAATTTCTGACAGTAATGTCATTTGGGTGGCAGGAATTGTCAAGAACTGCCACGAACTCTGCTGTTTTTACTGATTTTTTACAGTAATTGTTTTTCACATTTGTGAAATGATATCAGTACTGTTCATTGCTGAATATTTTTCATGCCATATGGTTGTACATTTAACTGCCCCACTTTGTCTGCTCCCAAGGTTTTATACAACATTATCAGCGCTTTTCTAGGTCCAATCCAGTTCTAATGGAGATATTATTATGGCAGTTAACCACCCTATCAATATTAATGTAATCATCGACGACAATTATACTATACGTGCTAAATCAACCGCAATTAACAGTTAGCAACTTATGGAATAATGCCAAAGGATTGGCGTCGAAAAGATAGCTGCATCCTCACATGAAAGGTTAATATTTGTTTGAGCATGAAATGCATGGATTATGATTTGTCAAGAGAACAATGATAACAAAAACTACATAAACATGGGTTGGGCGATGTTGAAACAATAGTTTTCCCATCACTATCGGTAACATTATTTGGCAATCACAGAAAATATAACATTTTGATATTCTTATATAACAAAAAACCCAAAAGATCCACCCAGAAAGGTCGGTACCTCTGCCCTTTTATTGGCTTGAAACAAAGACCAAAGTCTTTGACCCATACGCCGTCCTCAACCCACAACATATAGTAGTACAGTTAGAGAATTTGATCATCTTGCAAATTTGTGAAATGTATGCTAAATGTATATATGAAAGCAAAAATTAAATTATAGACAAATAATCAAAACAAAGCACCATTTCTAAACCATGTATATTCCCAAGACATATCATATTGCTCTAGAAATGTTTCACCACAAAACAAGAGGAAAAAAAAGAAAAAAAAAATAGAAAAAAAAAAAAAAACAAGAGAAAGAAGAGAGGGCAAGAGAGGGAGGAAGGGGGGAAGAAATATAAAAAATTAAAAAAAAAAAAAAAAAAAAAAAAAAAAAAAAAAAAAAAAAAAAAAAAAAAAAAAAAAAAAAAAAAAAACAGAAAAAGGAGAAAAAAAAAATAAGAAAAGAAAGGAGGGGGGGGGGGGAGGAGAGGAGTGGCAAATAAGGGGGGGAAGGAGGGGGGGGGGGAGGTGAGAGGGGGGAGGGTGAGGGGGGGGAGGGAAGTGGGGAGGAGGGGGAGAGGGAGGGGAGGGAGAGGAGGAGGGGGGGGGGGGAGGGGGAGGAGAGGGGGGGAGGGGAAGGGAGGCGGGGAGGAGGGGAAGGAAGGAAAAAGAAGGGGGGGGGGAGGAGGGGGGAGGGGGGAGTTCATGTCAGGGTATAAAAAGAGCACCCCAATACTACAAAAACTACCACCACCTACACCAACACCAAGAATCTATATCCGAGCCCGACACCTCACTCGCACAAAAAACAAACAACACCATAACCGTAGAGCCACAAAAAAAAAACATAAAGCGTCAACAGAGTCTATGGGAGAAAAGATACCGTAGAATAAGGAAGAGCAAAGGGTGGAGGGGGGGAGAAATAGGAGATGGGGTTAATGCGTAGGGGGGGTGAAAGAAACAAGAGGGAGAGGGGAGGGAGGGTGATGGGGGATAGCGGGGAAGGAGAGAGTGAAGGAGGAGAGGCTATAGAGATGGGGGATAGAGGAGATATCATATACCTTGCTTTTGCAGATGATTGGACAAAAGTAAGGATGTATACCGGTGTGGCAGGAGAGTATACTCATCTTGACTCCTAGTCCGCGCTATAAAAACAATGGTGAAGGGCACTCGATGTCGTTGACTCTTTACGCAACGAGTTAGTTTCACGCCTTTATTCCGTTGTTGTCTATGTAGCCCCCTATGTTCTTGCTCTGCTGAGAGTTGGCAGTTAAGGACGTTGGTGATTAGAAACCCCTGTTATGGACCCTGTGTTGGGGGTTTCTATTTATTAGATTCTCAGATTTCAATTTCATTTACTCGAGAAAAGAAACACGGCGAAAGGAGATAATTAGACTGTGGTCTGTATATGGACCCCGTAAGTTTTCCAATGAAGGCTTACTTGTCTAATATCTTCTAAATTCTGGTTAGGACCCCTCAGATTTTTACGACCAATTCTCTGATTTTTGCGACTATTTTTTGAGGGTTCCATTCTCTGAGGTGAAGCTTTCCATATAAGAGGACAGAAATGTCTTAAACGATTTATACAGGGAGCCCATCAGTTATCTACATTTCTGGATCAAATCCAAACTAGATTTGTCTTCATCATAACCTTAGTCCTTATTTATTGTATAAACAGTTGGAATGGGCGTTTACACTACGAGGCTCAACTCTGGTAGATTGGATTGAATCCGTGAATAAGTTGAACTGATACCTTAAAACCCGCCCTTTGACATATTAATTGCATTGGTAGTCAAAAACATTTCGCGATGATCAAGTGTTTATGTCAAGTCATGGTGCAATATAGATTTTGTCATTAATTTGTTACGCCTTTTTATATGGCCAAATCCTTGGAATTGTTTATAATCTAAGATTAGGTTTGGGGATAATCAATAAGTTGGGTTGAAAGATAGCTCAATGTTAATTTACCAAGATAGGCTGCGGCCCGCAATATTATTTTCGTAGTTACCATTTGTGGCAGCATCATCTTTCAATTCACGATCAATAAGTATAGTAGCAAAACTTGATTGTGGGTATGTCATTTTACATACTATTGTTTATAGGAGATGAGGCGTTATTCCGTGAGGAGTATTTAATAAAGACACACCTCGGTCAAGCTAATCCGCTGTTGTCTAGAGGTATTGGTATTCGCTCGTAATCTGAAGGTCCAATGGTTCGAGTCCGTACTTATACTGTATAGTATTACATGATTACTGCGTATCAATGTTCTAGCGGCCCACAGCTTAATATATCTTTAATATAGCGAAAGCCGAGAACCGCGCAATTCTAGTTTGGAGATATTTCCTTATACTACAATATATTTTTAGAAACCTAGTTTAGGCTCATGTTTCCTTTAGGTGCCTTTCAGGCAGGTCAGGTCCTGTTTTCCTATTTATGGCATGCTATAACTAACATAACCAGTGCTAATAGTATTGGAAAACATAACTCATATAACAAAATGCCGCCCGTGTAGAGAAAAATGGACAAAAACCACTTTGCAGACCCTGGTGTTGGTGAATTCGAAAATCAACCTTGTACTTTAAATGTCATAGTGGAATGTTAATATGGTCAGGCATAGAATCGAGGTATGCATTATAGTGCATGTATTCGCCTGAATTTTATTTTTTACAAACTTTTTATTGAAATGAAATGATTTGATACGCAATTTTTTTTAAATCGAAACGGTGTAGCGAGATATAGTCATCTGGCTCATAGTCCGCCTAAAGTGGTGAAGAATAGGGCACTCGATATCAAGTTTGACTCTTTCGCACATTAGTTTCACGCTTTATTCCGTTGTTGTCTATGGAGCCCAGCCTATGGTTCTTGCCGGAAATGCAGTTAAGGGACGTTTGGATATTAAACCCTAACCGCCCCGTGTTTACCCTTTTGGGGTATTTCTCTTTTTGATATTCTCATTTTCAATTTCATTTACTCTGAGAAAAGAACCTGCGAAAGAGATTATAGACTTGTTCTGTATATGGAACCCTGTACGGTTATTCAATGAACTTTAATTGCATAATATCTTCTATAATTCTGTTAGGACCCCTCAGATTTTTACGACCAATTCTCTGATTTTTGCGACTAATTTTTGATGGTTCCATTCTCTGAGGTTAAGCTTTCCATATAGAGGACAAAATGGTCTTAAAACTGATTTATACAGGGAGCACATCAGTTATGCATACATTTCTGTGATCAAATCCAAACTAGATTGTCTTCATCATAACCTTAGTCCTTATTTATTGTATAAACAGTTGGAATGGGCGTTTACACTACGAGGCTCAATCTGGTAAGATTGGATTGATAGTGATATAAGTTGAACGATACCTTAAAACCCGCCTTTACATATTAAATCGCATTGGTACAAAATAACATATTCGAGGATGATCAAGTGTTAGTGTCCAAGTCATGTCAATATTACTTTTGTCATTAGATTTGTTCGCCTTTTTATAGTGCCAAATCTCTTTGGAATTGTTTATAATCTAAGATTAGGTTTGGGATAATCAAGAGAGTGGGTTGAAAGATAGGCTCAAATGTTAAATTTACCAAGATAGCCGGCGGCCCGCAATATTATTTTCCGTAGTTCTTTGTAGAGCAGCAGCATCTTTCAGTCACAGTCAATAAGTATAGTACAAAACTTGATTGTTGATGTCATTTTCATAGCTATTGTATTATAGGAGATGAGCCGTTATTCCGGAAGGATATTGAATAAAAAGACCACCTGGCAGCTATCCGCTGTTGTCTAGAGGTATTGGTATTCGCCGTAATCTGAAGTCATGGTTCGAGCCGTACTTATCCTGTATAGTATTACCATGATTACTGCCGTACAAAGTTCTAGCGGCCCACAGCTTATAATCTTTTAATATAGCGAAAGCCGAGAACCGCGCAATTCTAGTTTGGAGATATTTCTTAACTACAATAATTGTTAGACCGTTTAGGCATCGGTTTCCTTTTAGGCCTTTCAGGTGGTTTCCTTTTAGGGCATCTATAACTACTAACCTAGTGATAATAGTATTGAAAACATAACTCATATAACAAAATGACGCCCGTGTAGAGAAAATGGACAAAAACCACTTTGCAGACCCTGGTGGGGTGAATTCGAATCAACATGGTAATTTAAATGTCATAATGAATGTTAAATATTGTCATGCATAGAAGAGAGGTCTGCATTATAGTGGCATGTATCTCACCACTGAATTTTATTTTTACAAACTTGTTTATGAATGAAATGAGTTGATCAGCAGTTTTTTAAAATCCGAAACCGGTGTAGCGGAGATATAGTCCTCCGTACTCACAGTCCGCTACAACGGTGAGAATAGGGCACTCGATTCCTCCATGCTTCATCAAAGATACAGCGGATATAATACCCAAAGGCCAATGCAAAAAGCCATGTTACATCAAGTTAATCATAGGCGCCGTTGGGTCAGGCCAATGGTACGACGTATCGTAATGATAAACATCTTCCAATTAAACCATCATAAGTATAACTATTGTAATAAAAGCGTTTTGTAAAAATCAATCGATGCAAAAAAATTCGCAAAGTTGAGGGAAAATCCCTGTGACGTAGAAATATATATGATGAACTACTGACGATATAAATCAGAAAAACTGAAACTCGGTGGTGGTTCCATTTTGCATTCCCGAGGATAGCGCTCTCAGTTTTCTAAGCAATTAGGTTTTGCATATGATACTTGTCCACATACTATCACTGTGTGAATAAATAAGCTGAAATCATATCATTTCATATGGAAATCACCAAAACTTTGCAGTAAAATCCGAATCCGGATTTTTTGTTATACAAAGAATCCTATGGTACTGTTATACATACATATATGGATCAACTACATCAAAACGAAAAATCAGATTCATCTAAAATTTGAATAAAGAATGCAACGAGAGATTTCACTTAACAAGTGTCCCCCTTAAATGTGAAATTCTGACTTTTGCATATGTTGAAGGCTTTCTACCAAAATATACCATTGTAAAACACTTCTTGGTACAAAACTGCTTAAATTCCAAATGGGAGCAAATACTTAATTCACACCCCCCATTCCACAAAAGGGCAAAATGTCCACTTTTTGGTGATTTTTTTTTTGATAAAAAGCCCAAATTTAGACAAATTTTGACAAGAAAGTTCACCTTTTGGTGACGAAATTTCAAAAGTCCAAAAAAGACCATACTATTTGGGGTAGGTTCCACTGTTACAAAAATCACTTTTTGAGTCCCCGCACCCCCCCCCACACCCCCACCCCAAATAAATCCTGCGTAAGGCCGGCAGCCCTGCTCTCAAGACATTTCCGTATCCAAATACAAGGTATGGGGGGGGGGGGGGTGGGGAGATCTTATGAAATTGAGAGATCTCTATAAATCACTACAATATGACACAATATGGATGCCCACAAACTCTCGCTACATTCTTTAAGCATTGTAGGTTTACTAATCGTTTGTTGAAGTGACTATTTTTAATTATACACACACAAAAAAACTTATTTTGAAATCTCTGAGTCAGCTTTTAATGCAAAACGTGTTAAACCTACGGAATCTTATTGGTCAGTTTGGTGTCGTGTCCTGAATATCATACGATAGATACACGGAAAGGCTACCAATATTTTTTTCTCATTCTGAAACAATTATTTTTTATTATTAACATATTACTAAAATTAATACTTAAAATTAACCCAGGTGAACTTTTTAAATCGATCAGTCCGTTGGTGCTATATACGACTTTGATTGCCTGTCACATATAAATGGCCTCCATTATCATCATGATTTCTATTTTGATGCTTTGTAAATCCTGACAATTCATTTCAGTGAACAATAAACAAATATATTAAACATAACAAAAACAGTTGCGTGTAAACTAAAAGTAAAATGAACTCTTTGTAATTAGTACATTAATTGTTGTTCGATAATGGTAGTAGTTCTACAAGTTGTCTTTTCAGTAACGTCAAAATTTAATGACATGGGCCCGGGTATGGGCTTTTGTGATAAGACATCATAATTATTCTATGTTGATTGATTGCAGATATATTGCAGTATTTATAGAAAATTGATAAGATGACTGGAAATTAAGTAATTTGTATGTGCAATGGCTCGAGACTACAAAATAATTACTTCAAATTTCATTAGCAAAGTGGTGTATATATTGAATTAGATTTTCTTTGTATTTTTAAAAACGAAGTGGTGTATTTTGTTCAATGCGGCTTTTAGTTTGCATAATGTGATATATACTTAGGTCCTGTCCATATAAAAACATCGATAGAACTTTACAGGTTTAAACAGACATTGGCTCATTTTGGAAAAAAAGTGCGCCCTCATTTTTTTCAAAACACATATTTTGCATGGTTGCAATGATCTGACGCTCACCTGAAATGATTAAAGACAGTGATCAGTGATCAGCCGAAAAGAGTAAAAATATTTTTTCCAGCTGAAAAAACATCGTAGAAACAGGAAGAAAGAAATATATGATCTCCATTCAATTACATGTTGTGGTAAGTGTCCGTACGTGCAGAAATGACTTATAGGTCATAGCCCATAACCGAAACCCTGCACCCCCCGGGGATTTTTGGAGACCACTATTTTTGGAAACCTTATACATATAGCTATCAAAATCAGATTGTCTGCAAAAATCCCCATCCTGGGTTAAAGAGTGAGGGCACTTTTTTTCAAAATGGCGGCCAAAATTCACTTAATGCCCTTTTTTGACGTAGGCCTATATCTTAATTTTGGATCCGAATTCATGCACTATGTGACTACTTAGTCCCCGACTTAGTTGCACCAAAACACACCAAGGAATAGTTGAACACCTTTTGGCATGCTTAACCTGCCTCTAGAGGGCGTCATATTTCAAAATGGCCACCAAAACAATGAAACACCGTGCATTTACACACTTAATGCCTCTTTAAAGGCAAAATGCCGGTGTCACCTAATTACTTTGTCATGCACCTGTGGATTAGTTTGAGGTAAAGTAAACACTTACAAATAAAGTAGTTAGCCTTTCAAGTGCATATATAGAGGGCGCTTTATGTAAAAATGGTCTATGACTTACTATACACTAGACAACCACAGCCTCCTTAATCACTGATCACCATGAAACCGCATAACCATGGTTTCTTGAGTCTTGATGTATTGACGGATGGTTACTAAGTGAGCAACAAGCTTCTTACTATACGCCTGCTTGCGAGAGCTTCAGGCAAGGAGTGTACGCGTAGCGACGCAACCAAACGCGTCCACATAAGTTGTTGTTGTTAAGAAATTACTAATGTACTTCAACACACAGGTGCTTGGTTGTGGTCTATGTGGGCTCAGGGATGGAATGCCCCGGGGGAGCGTTTCATGCCTCTCTTGTTGGGCATCTGTGCCGGCGACCGGCCTGAGAGTGCGGGAACATGTCGTTTTGTCTGGAAAGACAATCTTGGAATTGGCGCACAGGGTGCAGATGTCAAAGGGAGACTCAAAGGGCCTTTAGATGGGCTCGCCCCTTATTGTGAGGAGAACCGTCAGCGCGCAAGTCCATCCGGGCACAGGTGTATGCTTTCCGTCTGCGCGGCCGTGCCAGGCATCACCTTTGAGTGACCTGGTCTAGAGCGCCCCTGGAGCACGGTGATAGTCATGTTTACTTAGGAGTCACCTTGGACTGCAATCAGCTCTCTTATAAGACCCACATCGGAAGTAGTGGCGTAGCTAGGGAGGGGCAAGGGGAGGGGGCACATGTCCCGCCCCGGACACCACCTCAGGGGGATGCTGAAATGTGTTTTGGAAAAATAAAAAGAAAAAATACCGTTGTTGTGATTTTTGTTGTTATTGTCACAGGCAGTATACTTCATGATAATGAGATAACTGAGATCTCTCCGAAGGCACTCAAACATACTAAAACTGAGAGGTTCCGGGGTTCCATTACATTGACCACCCGCCCAATTGCCAGGGGCAGTATAGTTCATCTGCTTCAAGATAATGACATATTACTGAGATCTCTCCGAAGGCACTCAAACATGCTATTTAACTCAAGAGCTTCCACGGGCTCCGAACCCTGGACCCTGCCAGGGGCAGTATAGTTCATGAGCTTCATGATTGTGAGATAACCGAAAGCTCTCCGGGTGTGCTGAAACATGCTAAAACCCAAGAGCTTCTGGGTGCTCCGCCCCTGGACCCCCGCAACGTTCAGCATAGTTCATCTGCTTCAAGATAAGCACATAACCCTTCTCCGAAAGCACTTGTTAAACTCAAGAGCTTCCGGGGTCTCTGCCCCTTAACCCCAACAAGGGGCTTTTCCCCATTACCCTGTATGCCCGTAAGCCCTGGGATCGACGGCGCTTACCCTGTGCTGCTCATGTGTGGAGTATGCTTGCCCTTTATGGGAGGGGTCAGCCCAGAAGCTTGACCCGTCATTGGATGCCTCCTGCTGGCTTGTCGTGGGTTGTCTTCGGCCAGCTCCAGCGGACAACTTATACATGCAGCAACGTAGCATGCATGAGCATAGCTGCCAAGTATCTGGTATGGAGCGCCCTGGTGGGCAGAGGCCGGATGCTGATCGCCTTAGGTCCGGGGTAGCTTCTTAGGCAAGTCCGGTCCTTTGAAATAGTCTCTAAGGAGTTTTGGGGAGTTGACTTGTGGAAAGAAAAGACTTGCTGTCAACCAAGTGGCATCTATTGGTATTGAGCCTGGTGAGCATCTTCCGCCTGGGGCTGGCTTCTCGTGGGCTGAGTGGCGGTGTCTCAGCTGATTGAGATCCAGAATCGGCCGATCAAAGGTTTTCTTGCAGAAGTGAGTCTACCTGGAAGCAGATCAAGACACTGGAGCATCTCTTGGTCTGCCCAATGTTGGTGCAACAATGCACAGAAAAGGACCTTGCAGAATTCAGTGAAGCAGCCAGACATTGTACCCACCTCTGGCTAGATCACATTTGAGAACCACTGTGTTTGGATACGATAAGAAGAATTTCTAATTTTAATAAGCAGTGGTATTGTTCAATTGGCGATCTTTTAAGCAATGCTGTTTCCTTGGTATACGAGCTTAAATGCGGCTTCTTTGATTTAGAAATTGGTCTTCTCTTTTCTCCTCCTCTTCTTGAGTAATGTCTTAATTGCCTTCTTCTGTATCAGATTATTCTTCCTCTACTATTATGTCAGACAACTCTTTTGGCATCAACTCTCCTGATGGCCACTTGTATCTAGTGCACCATCATTTAACTTCCAACCATGATCATCTGGTGGAGGAATTTCTGGCTCTGCCACATCTGCCAAATCAGGGCTTAATAATTGGCTCTGGATGTGCATCCTCAACAAATCTCTCATACGAGTGCTCTGGTACATCAGTCGATCTTCCAAGGCGTAGGAAGGCATCGATATACTTGTCACGTTTTGACTTAACCCCGTCTACCTGAGCCATTTTTGTAACAAACTCCCGACCCCCCCCCCGTGATTTTCGTTACTGAACATCCGATTCCTGTAAATTTGGTACCACAGGGTAGCTTAGAGCTTCTTCTTTCCATTGGTATCAAAATAAGTCCCAACATCCCCATTATGACGTCACTATGACGTCATATGTTGAGGAAAGTATGAAAATACATGTACTGATTAGAGGGTGGAAAATTGATATTTCGCAATTTTAGTGACTCAAAAACATTAAGCACTAAAATGCTCTCATTTTTATAAAGTTAGTCATTTCCCATCAAGTAGAGCCAAAAACCGCATGAAAATTGGATATTCCTAACATTTTTGGCGAAAAATTGAATTTTCCCTTATGTGTGTCTATGGAAATTGACAATTTTGCTAACATGCGAACTTTATGACGTCATTGTGACGTAATGCTAGGCATGTTGGTACTCATTTTGGTATCAGTGGAAAGAGGAGGACCCTAGCGACTATTGGTAACAAAATCAAGGGGCCTGTGATGTTTCTGTGTTGAACTAGGCATGTTGGGTAATTCTCTCCGAAGACGGGGGGTGGTTGCATTTTGGCAGCCATTTTGAAAAAGCGCCCTCACCGTTTAACCCAGGGTGATGATTTTTGCAGACAACCTGAATTCAGTTGCTTATGGTATAAGCTTCACAAAAATGGTTGTCTCCAAAAATCCCCGGGGGGTGCAGGGCGGGTCATGGTAGCCCGTAGTCTATTATATATTCAACTGAGTTCGGAGAGAATCATGAATGAGAAGAATGTGTTGGATCAGAGGGTGGGAGCTGATGTGGTTGAAGGACCAGTTGAGAGGGTCAGTCGATAAGAAGTGGTGAAGGCAATCAGAGAAATTAAAACAGGAAAGGCAGGTGGACCCTCGGAAGTGAGTGAGAGTAATCCTCCTCATCCTCCCGACATTGGTATAGTGCGTTTTTTTCCGAGTGATTCAAAGCGCTGTTGCCTATTATTGAGAGTATTGAGATGTTTATTGTGAGTGGAGAGATAGGAATTAATTGTTGTCATGATGGAGTTGTCACGAGTGGGAGGTGAGTGTAGTGGTTCCAATTTTTAAAGGGAAAGGGGATGCAATAGGGGTGTGAAGTTATAGGAGCACGCAATGAAAACTGTGGAGGAGTCTTAGAGAATTGAATTTGGAGAATAGTGGAAGTAAATGAGATGCAATTTGGTTTTATGCCAGGGAAAGAAAAGATAGGTGCAATGTTCATTTTGAAGACGTTGCAAGATTAATAGCGAGCTAAAGGGAATAAACTGTAAATTAGAGGGTTAGATGAGTTTGTATGAAGAGTAAGAGACAAGATTAAGTTGTGGGAGTTGTCTGTGAAGTTCGAGTGAAAGGTGGGTGTGCATCAAGGTTCTGTACTCTCACCGCGTTGATATTTGCAATGTGGTGAATTTTTGGTTACGGAGAGGCAAGAGAGGTTTGATGAGCGAGGATTTTTGTGTTGATGAGAGAGACAATGGATGGACTGAAGGAAAGGTTTTGTATGGGAAATTTTTGGTTATTTTGCCTTTTCACCTTCCAAAGAACAGGTTATATTAATTTTAAAAATCTGGGGGTGGTATTTTGCTCAGTACACTAGTGAAATGATATAAATAGTGCATGGTCGTGGGCCATACTTATCATAAGATTATGTCATTGTGTTGGTTGCTTTTGTCTTCGCAGATTCGCGTGTCATGAATACTGTTATAATTATCCCTCCACATCTTAGCCATTCATTGCGCTACATCGGCTAATCTGATAGGGTTATTTGGGTACTTTACAAAGGAATTGCCTCGTTTAGCCTCTTGTGTGAAGGACAAAAGGCATTACTTAAGAGTCGTGTCCACACGTGTAGTTATACCGGTATTAACTAAGTAGTCGCGATGGAATTAAAAAACAAATCCACTACTTCCCCTCACGCCTATTGTAACCCCATTGTAATCGTCTCCACAAATGCGGTCGAACATAAGTCACTTAATACGGACCTAAATTGATCGGTATTATAGTTGTTGAATATAAATTTGCCGTGTGGACGCGCGTCTGGTTAACCTAATCGGACCTACTTGGCTTAGTTCCGACGATTTAATGCCGAAGAAGACAGGGTTAGCCTGTCGTAACTTAATACCGTTATTAGTAAAGTACGTGTTGACGCGTTCTATCGGAACTAACGTTGGCATTTTCGGTTTCGCCGTCTTTTCTGATGTAAAACACTGAAATCAAGGTGTTAGTCGGGGTGGGCGAAGGGCGACCTCTGGGCACCCGTTGGAACAAATGGGGAGACATTTGAATTCAAGGGACGAAAGAGGGGGTCCCGGAAAGGGAGGAAAGAGCTACGAGAAAGGAGATGCCAGGTAGAATTGGTTGTTGTGATGTTATGATTTACAGCATGCACGCGAGAATGCTGAAACCGTCCCATTTTGCGACTCAAAGAAATAAGTTTCCAAATCCTACATTATTGTTTCCAAACTCCCTGGGATACGCCACTGATTCGGGGGACAATTAATCTTTGCCCTTCCATTGCAAGGGAGAGACCTCTACAGGTCCGTTGCCCAAACCTTGAAAGAGGTCTAAGTACTCGTTACGGGCCCCTGATGGAACGCCAGCTCGTCATTCTGCATGTTTCGAACACTGACCTCTATAGCCGTCTCGCACGTAATTGAATAGTCGGCGATTGAAACAACCGTAACTTTCCCCCAGCGCCCATTTTGTGGCGTGCACGACAATGAGAGTCACCGTAAACTGAGTCAATGCAAAATCAATGCAACTTGTGAAGTATTTCTGTATTTTAAAGAAAATCTTAATATTTTATTAAAAATTGTGTGGTCGTATTCAATCGACAATTAATGCCACTCATATTGCTGCGTATAAGTCCGCCAATTGGCGGGATATAGACACCTGGAATGTTGGGATTACATTACTGTTTAGCATATGGAGTGCAATTTGTGCAGTTATAACAAATATTATTGATGAAGGGTTGAAACAATCAAATGTCGGCAAAAGAAAAATTTGTTATAATTATTGTGTGAATATTTTACAGGATAAAGCTTACACTTAAGTGCATTTTTACTTATTTATATGCAAACATATCTTCTATTGCAGGCGAATTTCTTCGTGCACTTTCACTTATAATTTTTCCCTCCCTCCCCCTCCCCCTCCACTCTTCCTCCCCTTTCCCACCCCTTCAATTTCACCATCTCCGCGCCCCTCCCCCTCGCCTCTACCTCCCTCCCCTTCACCGTCCACTTCCGCCTCCCCTTCCCCCGCCCCTCTCCCTACCCCTTCCCCTTCCCCCCTCTATTTCATTTTCACTTTCCCCCTCCCCTCCCCTCCCCCTCCCCTCCTCCTCCTCCTCTCTTCTCCTCCCTTCCCCTCCATCCCCTCACCTACCCCCTCCCTTCCTTCTCCCTCCCTCCCTTCCCCTTTTTCCCTTTCCTTCCCCTTCTTCCCTTTCCTTCTTTCCTTCCTTTCTTGTTATTTTTAATTTTTTTTTTTTTTTTTTATTTATTCATATAATAAAGGTAAGTTTGGAATTTATTCCTTTATTTCCATTCATTATTCTTTCCTTCATGCTTCATTCAAGCATTATATCATTTATCTTATGTTATAACATCTCTGCACTTATTCACGTGTATTTATTTATTAGTTCACATTTCCTCAGTTTGTTGCATTTGCATTTTTCAGAAAGTTATCCTTATTTCAGTTATTTCTGCGGTGATTTTTTGCATATTTTATGCACGCTTGAGTTCCCCATTCCCCTCCTCATTCATTCCCCCTCCACCCTTCCCCTTCACCTTCCCTCTTCCCATCCGCCATTCCCTCCCCAATCCCTCCTCCCCATTCCCCTTTCATCCGTCATCCCCCTCCCCATTCCGCCTTGGGTCCCTCCCCTCCCCTTCCCATTCCCCTCCCCATTCCCCCTCCCCTCCGTCCCCTCTCCTCCCGCCCTTCCCCTCCTCTCGCTCGTCCCGTTCCCCCCCTCCCCGCTTTCCCACTAATCCTCCTATCCTCCCCTCCCTCCCTCTCACCTCCCTCCCCTTCTCTTCCCCTTTGCCATTAATTACATTAAATGGTCATGGTGTTAAGGTTCCTGTGCATGAGTAAACATATTTACCGATAAGTTAAAGATGTTTTCACACGTTTCTTTCAATTTTAATCATTTATTCTAACCATCTTTGGGTGAAAGTTTATTTTAACTCCGAAGCCAGTTTCCATGACCACTTGACGTCAGCTAGTACCGGTATTAGCTTATCGGACCTCAAGTTATGTCGGATCTAAGCGGTTATATCGTTAAATAACGCGTCCACCACGACCAATTTGAGTCCGATAGTAATACCGCCAGGATTTAAATCCATCAGTGCGCGTCCACACGGCAACTTAAGTCCGACGTTAATAACGACCAGAGTATACCGGTATTAAGTGCTTAATCCGACCGTGTGGACACGACTTTACATGCTCCATAACAAAGGGAGGGCAGCTATGCAAACATTTATTCTATTATTTATTTATTCATCTTGGCAGACATATCAATATACAATACAACATCTTCCTGTTTTTCATTGGATCCTAAATGGTGATTGATTTTTTTTACCTAGCATGCCCCTGAAGTTTCTCATACTTTTCCCCTCGTTTTTTCTCGATACAAGTGGACTTTGGAGATAAAACAACGCTTGCGTATATGATAATTAGTTGTATTCTTCCACCGACTAAAAATTGATGGTGAAATTTATTGGAATGATTATAGAGGGCCTCTTCTCTCCTTAGCCATCCGGAATGTCCTTTTAACACACTCTAATTAAGAGTAACCATGGTAACTCTCAATTCGTTGAATCTTGTTGGTTTGTTCTTTGATCATTTGGATGATCTACTCAAGTCTGACTCTCACTAAAACTTCTTGTCAACCCTAAGCCCATACTCCATTTAATTTCCTCGAGTCAGTGACACCACTTTCGTAACGCCTTTATACGCGCGCGTGG
Source organism: Ophioderma brevispina (assembly GCA_023653785.1). Classification (NCBI taxonomy): domain Eukaryota; kingdom Metazoa; phylum Echinodermata; class Ophiuroidea; order Amphilepidida; family Ophiodermatidae; genus Ophioderma; species Ophioderma brevispina. Next base: position 2,701 of record JAMKCH010058845.1, on the reverse strand, counting down.
ATTGCCTGCGTTTTAATTAACGCCCGCCTTTTCTTGCTGCGTAATCACTTCTATCTTCCCATAGAGTTTTACAGTAACGGTTTAACAACGTTCAATGGAATTGATTGTTTTCAGCACACAAAAGGTTAATTATTTGATTGTTGTACTTATTGTTTACTTCATGTATGTATGTGTGCACATATATCCGCAAAAAATTGCTATGGGGTCTTTGATTTTTAAAGATTCTCAGACGACTTCCGTAGTGCCGGGGGGCCATGGACCGTCACTAATTAATTCATTAACTGCTTGGCCGATTTTAAATATTTTGTATGAAAAAAGGCGCTTTAAAAGTCAAACAATTAAAAACACTGTCACCGTCACCCGCGACAATAACAAAAACAGCGTAGGACACATTAGTTTATTTTGCAGGATGGGCTGGTCGGACGGTATGTGGCCACGCTTATCCATATTACTTTTAATGCGTCCAACATGCAATTATATCCCCGAATGCACCCCACTTATGGCCCTTATCTGTCATAAACCACTTAGTGCATTATTTCTACACTAACTATCAAACACACATACAATATTAATAACATCTTTTTCTGATAGATTTTGGATGACTTTTAAAAATTTTAAAACTAGAATATCGTATTCTACAAACTTTCCAGAAAAAAAAAAAAAAAAAAAAAAAAAAAAAAAAAAAAAAAAAAAAAAAAAAAAAAAAAAAAGAAAAAAAAAAAAAAGAAAAAATTTCCACAACACTCTGAGTTGGGGGTGGGGCATTTTCAATGTTTTTTTACCTAATTTTTTTTTCAGATTCCCCCATTCATTTCCATATGTATTTCTCAGGTTCCACCTTATATCTTACAAAATATTTCAGGTTCCCTCTCCTAGTTTCGATCACTGTTTTTTCAATGTGGTAACATGAAATAGATATGCAAATATGCATAGTCATCAGGAGCCAGTTTGTGAACAAAACACAATATCAAGAAAGGAACTGGGTCTTGACAGTTTAGTAAAAATTAAACAATTCCTTAAACTAAACTTTTTTGTTGGCAATATCATGAAACGTATTAACCCTCGGCTTTCCAAATGGAGTGGTTACCACCCTTGTAGTGAACTTTCTTCGGTGGCGCTAAAATGCCAAAAGCTTCCGTAAAAGCTTCCAGGTATAATCATTTTCTCATCCTTTCCGTAATTTTAGGCAAAAAAATGGTGAACGTAGCACCTTCACTGGGGTTATGGTATGCCCTTCAAAGTCTAAGGTTGGGGGGGGGGGTTGCCACCCAACGGAAATTTTGAGGGTACAGTGTAAATAATTTTTTGCACAGTATGGCTCTAAAACGCTATGTTTATGTAAAATAGCCATTTGCTATCGTTAGATCTGAAAACCACATAAAAAATCCGATATCCTCCATCCTTTTGTTTTGCGCAAATTGGATTTTCGGCCTATTTTCTGTGGAAAATGCCAATATTTGCTGACTCGCGGACTTTATGACTTCATTGTGGACGCCCTACTAGGTACGTTTAGTACTTATGTTGGGATCAGGAAAGAGGTACCTTAGCTATCACAATATCAAAAACATAAGTATCGCGTTCTTTATTCTATTTGGAGGATACTGTCTCCCTCTTCTCATTCTCTATAAAGAGGCTGATAGCCACATTATGTTGCATTGCAGCCCATGCTACACATAACCATAGCAATACTCGTCCAGAATGTAGAGCTGATTTGTTGTCTAATTCAGTAGTACAATTTCCGATAGATCCAGAACTGAACTGTGACTAGCATTTTCTGGAACTGTGAAGGCGTTTTTGATACTTGGTAGCATCATACACTATCACGCAAGGCACACGCTAGCACGCGAGCGGGCCTTTGACCCATAAATGCATGAACAACTCCTAATGACGGCACCATAATAAATACAAAATAAATTGCCAGTTGGTGAATACAGTAGGCTATGTTTTATTCATTACTTGGGTCTAGATTCCCGAAGGTACAAAATTACCCTGACTTGTATAAAAAAGTGGATATACGAGTTTTATACAATATGTAGGTAATAATGAGCAGATATCTAGCATATTTTTATGGGCGTAGTAATTGAGAGAGTAGTAAAAGCCCAAGATCCAGGGCCAGGTTAGGTTGTATTAGTTTTAAATTTGGTGTTGAGATTTGGGATGCAAATGCACAAATAATTATTGAGTTATTTTAAGAAATTTGGGGGCCTTCGTCAGGCTGGGATGGGTGAGACCCAAGGATCCAGGGACAGGGTTAGGTTGTGAATCAGTTTAGGAATTGGGTGGTTGATATATTAGGGCAAAATATGTTCTAATATGGTCATTCAGCTCAGCCATTGAAAATTGCCTACGGGACACATATTGTAATGCAATATTGTAATGTATATTTTAGTCATAGTTTATGCTAGTAGAGTGGGCATTGACCCTATGCATGTTTGCGGAGCGCGGTGTGCCAAGTAGAATTGCGGTAGTCCTAACAGGTAGCAAATCGTTGGACAGTTAACGGTGTTATAGTTACAATTAGTAAACTCAAGGTGTAGATGAATACGTGCGTTCTTATTGGTCCAGATGGTGAGATTGGAGATGCAAATGCACGTATAATTATTGAGGTAATTGTAGAATTGGAGCCTTCGCCAGAGCTGGTGATGGGTGAGACCCAAGATCCAGGGCTCAGGTTAGGGTGTGTAATCAGTTTAGCGATTAC